>JAJQKJ010000870.1:0-91044 GCA_029574335.1 Rana kukunoris
GATTTCTCACCTTTCTTAGGATCATTGAGACCCCACGAGGTGAGATTTTGCATGGAGCCCCAGTCAAGGGAGATTGACAGTCATGTTTAGCTTCTTCCATTTTCTAATGATTGCTCCAACAGTGGACCTTTTTTCACCAAGCTGCTTGGCAATTTCCCCGTAGCCCTTTCCAGCCTTGTGGAGGTGTACAATTTTGTCTCTAGTGTCTTTGGACAGCTCTTTGGTCTTGGCCATGTTAGTAGTTGGATTCTTACTGATTGTATGGGGTGGACAGGTGTCTTTATGCAGCTAATGACCTCAAACAGGTGCATCTAATTTAGGATAATAAATGGAGTGGAGGTGGACATTTTAAAGGCAGACTAACAGGTTTTTGAGGGTCAGAATTCTAGCTGATAGACAGGTGTTCAAATACTTCTTTGCAGCTGTATCATACAAATAAATAGTTAAAAAAATCATACATTGTGATTTCTGGATTTTTTTTTTTTGATTATGTCTCTCACAGTGGACATGCACCTACGATGACAATTTCAGACCCCTCCATGATTTCCAAGTGGGAGAACTTGCAAAATAGCAGGGTGTTCAAATACTTATTTTCTGCACTGTAGCTACATAAACTGTAGTAATACTAAACGGTAGCAAAAGCAGTCATAAAAACATATAGCTAAGTATGATACTGGTATAAAAATGGGTACAACGATGCCACTGCTGAATCCAGATGAGGAGAGGTTCACATCATGCCGTCGGCATGTAGATGTACCATGAAGGGAACTATCACAACTCCGAGTGGATGGCTGTAGAATCCCAGGTTGATAGGCAAGTGATAGAGGGAAGTGTAACAGCCCTTGCGTGTGGCAGATAGTAAGGTCCCGCCGGCATGCAGATATAAAGGCACAGCAAGGGAGCCCTTCCGATGGACACGGCAAGCCCCGCCGGTGTCTGATGTAACTGGATCTCCCTGAAGGCCCAGAAGCCGGCGGAGGGGTGAGTACCAATCAAAAGAATTTTAAAATCGATCAAAAAGATTTTGATCGATCAAAAAAATTAAAGATTAATTGATCAATCAAAAGTTAATTTGCACAGCCCTAATATATATTATATACATATATACACACATTTTTTTTTATTATTCTTTTTTTTAGAAACGCACCATCGATGTGGGAGATGGGAATGCTGACTGTGTCGGAATCCTGCTTTCCCAAACTGGACTGGAGCACACTGGCCTCTTGAACGTAATCAGCAGCCTTGTCCGTGTATGGATACGGATTAGATACCAGTTTAACCAAAGCCTGAAAGAAACCAAAATTACAGCTGTAAGAATAAGTCACAATGGACATCAATGGCAGCAACAGCACTGTTCCACCCTCCAGCCATTACCAAAAAAATGGGTGATCCTGGCCCCTCCCTCCTATTCAGTGCCCCCACAGCAAGCAGCTAGATGTGGGGGCACCCGAGCCAAGTCACAGCTCCTTGTGTCTATGCAGACACGGAGCCCCAACCCCCCCCCCCCCCCTCCCCTGATTGGCTAGCGGACTTTGACAGTAGCAGCAGCCAATGGCACCGCTGCTGTGCCTCAGCCGTCTGAGATTCTCCCTTCTGATTGGCTGAGACATTCATGGACATCGCTGGACAGGCAGGGTAAGTATTAGGGAGGCTGCTGAACACAGAAGGCTTTTTATCTTAATACATAGAATTCAATACGATTAAAAAAAACTACTGCCTTTACAACCACTTTAAGTTGCAAGACAACTGGCTTTTGAAAACAACATTTTGCTTTTAATATAGATACCTAACTGTTTCAGGGTTTTTCTGTCTGAGGTTAACCACTTCAATACTGAGCACTTTTACCCCCCTTCCTTCCCAGACCAATTTTCAGCGCTGTCACAATTTGAATGGCAATTGTGCGGTAATGCAATACTAACCATAAGAAATCTTTATCATTTCTTTCACACTAATAGAGTTTCTTTTGGTGGTATTTAATCACCACGTTCTTGGCTTCTGTTATAAAGTTTTGCAAATAAATATTCATAAACTTAGGCCAAAATGTATTCTGCTTAATTTCTTTGGTGAAAATAACCCAAATCAGTGTACTGCATATACTCGAGTACAAGCCAAATTTTTCAGCCCTTTTTTAGGGCTGAAAATACCCCCCTCAGCTTATACTCGAGTGTACCTGAAGGGCTGCGAGCGTCCATTGTTTAAAAGTCGTGGCTTCCCCCATGGTCCCTTCTATGACAGGCGTTGTCCCAGCAGACACTGTGTTCAGTGTTCCACCAATCACGGACATCTTTTCATCCTCGGACAAGAGAATGTCCGTGATAGGCGTAAAACTGAACATAGTGTCTGCTGGGAAACAGAGACTGAGGATGATAAGACGTCAGTGATAGGCTGCTGGGAAAAACCTATCATGGAACGGGACCAGGAGGAGACCGGGACTTTTAAACAATGAATGGATGCCCGCAGCCTGTCAAAAACTTCAGATACACCGACTCGTGCACAGGGAGGCTGCAATGGGCACAGTGGCAATGGGCACAGTGAGGTTGGTCACAGTGAGGCTGCAATGGGCACAGCGAGGCGTGCAAATGGAGATTGTTGACCTCTTTTTTCCGCTTACAGTGGCTGCTGCATTTCCTCCCTAGGCTTATACTCGAGTCAATACGTTTTCCCAGTTTTTTTTGGGTAATATAAGTTCCCTCCGGCTTATACTCGAGTATATATGGTATATTATTTAGTCTGTTAGAACGTTAGAGTCCACAAACTATGGTATAGATAGATCTGAAAATCGATCAGTCCTGATGTACTGACACCCCATCTCATTTCTTGAGGCCTGAAAATGACAGGACAGTAAAAATATCCCCCAAATTACCTTTTTGGAAAGTAGACAGTCTGAGGTATTAAGAGGCATGGTGCGTTTTTTGAAATTGTCACTTTTTGGGGAAAATTAAGGATTTTCTTTTTAAATACTGTTACCAGTACATTGTCTTCATATAACTGGTGTGGCAGTGACCAGGGGCACTGAATGGTGTCTGTCATTTTACGACAATGCGGACGGCAAGCAATTAGGCATGGAGATCTCCTGGTGGCAATGAATAGAAGACATGATTATCTGAAACATTCAGCTCTTAATATTAGAGAGAATGCAGAAGAGACACCTGCTGCTATGGTGGAGAAGAAAAAAAATCCCAAATCTCTAGTTGAGAGCTCTGACCACTGCCATTCCCTGTGGTTGCATTAAAACAGAACATGCATTGAATTATAACCTTACATACTGTACTGGATATGGTCAACAGCTGTTACCTGTTCCAAAAACTGGATCACCAGTTCTTTTGAGTTCTCCTCCACTTTATCCAGACACCTCAGCCACAGCTCCAGCTCCTGCCAAGTGTATTCAAACACACCGCTGTCCCGAAGGATCTGCAGAAGTAAAAAAATAAATAAAAATACTGTGATCAGGGACCTGTAATAAAACAATGAAAGACTTTTTATATTGAATACTACTATAATACACTGTGCAGTGCTAGGAAAAACCATACACAGCTTAAGAGCAGACCTAAAACTCCCCCTGTAGGCCACTAAAGCAGGCAATCCGTGTGATGCAAAACTGTCCTTTCAGGCCAAATAGGTTATAGCTTAACCCAATTTATCTTTACAGGCTTTACGACTATGAATCGCTGTGATAGGTTCAAGCTTTTTTTGGTCAAGCTGTGGACACATTTACCTTTTCAAGCACTAAATAAGCTTTAAAGCTCTCACTGACAACTGTAGCTGCAAGCACTCCAGAGCAACTTATCCTCATAGTGCGCAGTAGAAGCACCCTTGCTCTCCCTTTATTATTGATGCTTGTTTGGAATATCCAACATCTTAATACTTGAATGATCATAGCACAAGGACTCACTTTTAACATGCACAAGCACTGTAGATGTTGTCACTGGGCTCCTCCAGACGCGTTGCGTCACATCACGTGACTTTTTCAAGGGACCCTTGAAAAAGTCATCTGACATGTGCCGCAACGCATCAGGAGGAACCTAGTGATGACATCTATGGTGCTTGTGCAAACTAGATGCGGTGTGAGGAGATACTCGCCATTCACGACTGAAATGTAAAAATGTGAGTGAAACCATCTGCACCTTAGAAACTCTACTATTTTTGTCGAGCATTGTGCAATGATCTGTTCTCTTTCCCTACATGTAAAAACCACACAATACTACATGTGAGAACCACTCTACATTGAAAACAGAGAAAAGTGAGATACAGCTGGACAGTGTTTGTTGGACTGATTGTGATTAGGACTGAGGCTCACATATAAAATGGAACACTATTGAATCCCAAGTAAGAGGTGATAAACTCTTCTATTTTTAAGGTTATATTTATTAGGTGGTGTTTTAAGGATTGCTCACACTAAAATCTCATCTAATTTTTTTTTATTTATTGTAAGCACTATTCTCAGTATTTGGCTGCTATATCTAGGGTATTATTACCCTCATTTGTTAAGACGGTAGTTTTTATTTTTATTTTATTTCATGTGTAATAATATCACTATGCAATAATAGAAGGTTGTTTTTAGCGCACCATTATATATTTAATCACTTTTCTATGGTATCAGATCACCATTTGAATGGTTGCAGCTGGAATCATTTGTTTATCTTGTATCAGTACCTGATTTAAATATTCATATTAGCGCTTGAGTACTTTCACTATTACTTTAAGCATAAAAGCAACCGGATCAAATAAGCAGCGAGTATATTCTCATCTGAGGACTGGTAAACTGCAATGTGACACACTTGTTCTCAGGTTTAGCTTTACTCATACATATAATAAAGGATTTGCAAACGGAGGGAAAAAATGACACTTACCTTAATAATCAAAAGCCCGGTTGAGGTTTTCAGCTGCGTCTTGTGACAACTGGCAAACATTTTCAGAAGCAGATAAAATACAGATTTCTCCCCTCCACCAACATCAGGTGTATCCTGCAAAGGAAATTGTACAGGTTGGCATGCATTCTCTCCTTTTATAGTGGCAACCACATGCATTGTTCAGGCCTCTCTGATAGGTGGGGGGGGGGGGGGGGGGACTAAAAAAAACAAACCTGCACTTTAAACCATGTAAACTTGTTGGCGGGCAACTCCAGGGCGACTTGAAGGATCTGATGCTGCAGGACCGGGGGGACCTCTTCGCGTAAACCTCTCTCGCTTACAATGCCTGGGTTAAAAACAAAACATTAAAGTGAACCTATCTAAAGGGCACATATCCTCATTACCAAAAGAATATTATAAAGCGATGAGAACGGAAAGGTACTTTTCGCTTGCCACAATAAATCTGCTGCTGCCAAACACCTCATGTCATCTTAAGCATAAGTAGGTTATATTATACGACTGCTGGGGTCCATAAGGATTAGCACAAAGATAAAGAATCAATATATTGAATATTAAGGGGTAAAATGTCTAGTATATCTGGGGAAAACCAAGCAACTGTGTTGGTGAATCATGCATCATGGGTGCATTCTGTATTAAAACTTGATACTGAGCATAAAAACTCCAATTTAAATATATTCCTTGAATGCCAAAAAAGGATATCAAAACAACTTTGTTTGCAGGAAATGCGTTTGACAGCCCAGTTATTGCCTTGTAAATGTATCAGTGACATCACCACTGTGTTGTACATGGACTGTACAGAGAGCAAAGCTGTGGGAGGGACCCAGCAGGTCCCATCCACTATAGCAAAAAAAAAAAAAGAATTCCCAGCTCAACTCACCAGCCAGTCTGCAACCAACCAAATTATCCTAACAGTTTGCGTTAAAAACAGAGGTTTAGTTTGCACACATTTGCAAATACATTCGTAAGCTGTAATGCTTCGCCAAGGCGCCCCATTATTATCTACAGTCCTAACTCTTGTAAATTCATGAGAGCCTCCATAGTAGAAGCACATGCATTCTAATGGATAGAGGGCTGGTGAGCCTGGAGGTAGCCTAACCCTCCTTAAAAGCACAGGGAGGCACTGGACACCCAGCACAATAGCAGAAAAGGGTGTCCAGTGTGTCCCCTCACTAGTATTACTTCAGTAACAAACTACTGGTCACTGCCCCCACCTACAACTGGCATTCAAAGCAAGGAGCACGTGGAAGGGCAACGCATTAAAAAAAAAAAAAAAAAAGAAGAAGAAGAATTACCAGCTCAACTCACCAGCCAGTCTGCAACCAACTGAATTATCCAAACAGCTTGCATTAAAAACATGGGTTTAGTTGGCACACATTTGCAAATACAAACACATTTGGTGCCATTGTGTTATGTGCTGGGTGTCCAGTGAGCGTTTAAGAAGGGGTGGGCTCCCTCCTGGCTCACCTGTCCTCCATCTATCCATTATCATGCATGTGCTTCTACTATGGAGGCTCTCATACATTTACAAGAGTTAGGACTTCAGATAATAATAGGGTGCATTGGGGCAGCTTACACATGCATTTGTAAAAGTGTGCCAACTAAACCTGTTTTTAACGTAAACTGTTCGATATTTCGGTTGGCTGGCGAGTTGAGCTGGGAATTTTCTTTAGTTTTGTTTTGCATGCATGCATGTGCTGCTTGCTGTGAAGGTCAGTTATAGGTGAGGGCAGTGACCAGTTGTTGGTTTGCCACACACTACAGGCTAACTACAGAAGGGACTGGAGACAAGACCACGTCACCCTGCACAAGGAGAGAGAGCAACAGTGACCGGTCTTTAATACAGGGAGCTCCTGCACAAAGGGAAAGTACAGGAGCTGTTTCATGTAGGTTTTCTGCACTCATCAGAAAGACTGATCATATTTATTTACATTATATATCTGACATGTAGTGACATACATTATCCATGATGGGGTTCCTCAATCAGGGTTCCATGGAACTCTAGGGTTCCTCCACAGGTTGCTAGATATGTTCCTTGAGCAATGAGCAATTTCTATCTCTCTTATAAGTTCCCACTGACACCATTGATCTTTTTGGCTACCTGTAAGGCAAGAATTCTTCCCAATGACCACAAATGTAAAGAGCATTCCTTCCCACTGACCATCACACTAATCCATCATGAGTTGTACATATAGAAATTTTTAAGCAGGGGTTCCCTAAGATTGGAACATTATTTCAAGGGTTCCTCTGTGTTAAAAATGTTGAGAAAGGCTGATTTATTATGATAAATGTATGCCTAAATATTATTTTCTGTATACAGTGGAACCTTGGATTACAAGCAAAAGGCGTTCCAAGAGAATGCTTGTAATCCAAAACACTTGCGTGTCAAAGCGAGTTTCCCATAGAAGTCAATGGAAACAAAGAAGATAATTTGTTCCACATTGACTTGTGTGGCATGCAATACCGCCTGTGGCCAGAGCTGGGGGGTGGGGTGCCGGAGAAACTCAAAAATACTCAGAGACTGCTCAGCTGCACATGGAAACCTTCGGAAAGACTCAGAAACACTGGGGAATGGAGTTATTCCGAGTGTTTGAGTATTTTCAAACGGCTCCGAGTGTCACCGGCGCCCCTGCACCACTAGCTAAATGCGGTACCGCAGAGGCTTGAATCCTGCTCGTGTTGCGAGACAACACTCGCAAACCGACTCAGGGTTTAAAAAATAAAAAAATAATTGCTTGTATTGCGAAATACTTGTTAAAGTGGAGATCCACCCTAAAAATTTACTTTCTATTAACAGCTTGCCTTTAACCACTTGAGGCCCGCGCTACCGTCGGATGACGGCAACAGCGCGGGCCTGAATAGCCAACATGCCGTCATTTGACGGCATGTCTTTCTGGCGTTCCCAGCGCGCGCTGTAGAGCGCACTGCGGGGAAGCCCTGTGTTGTCCGTGTCCCTTGGACATGGCCAATCACAGATCGCGGCAAACGGCCAATCAGAGCGGCCGTTTGCGATGCGATCTGTGGGCCAATGAGAGATGATCTCTCATAGATCATCTCTCATTGCCGGCTCACACAGAGACAATGTTCTGTCTCTGGAAGGGAGGAGCCCGATCTGTGTTCCTTCTTACATAGGGACACAGATCGGTCACCCCCCCAGTCACCCCCCCTCCCCCCACAGTTATAACACACCTAGCATACACATTTAACCCCTTCCTCACCCCCTAGTGTTAACCCCTTCAATGCCAGTCACATTTATACTGTAATTAGTGCATATTTATAGCACTGATCGCAGTATAAATGTGAATGGCGCCAAAAATGTGTCAAAAGTGTCCGATGTGTCCGCCATAACGTCGCAGTACCAATAAAAATCGCAGATCGTCGCCATTTCTAGTAAAAAAATAAAAATAAAATAATTCTCTCCCCTATTTTGTAAGCGCTATAACTTTTGCGCAAACCAGTCGCTTATTGCGATTTTTTTTTTTTTTTTTTTTTTACCAAAAATATGTAGAAGAATACGTATCGCCCTAAACTGAGAAAAAAAAAAATTGTTTTTATTTTTAATTGGGATATTTATTATAGCAGCAAGTAAAAAATATTGTATTTTTCTTCAAAATTGTCGCTCTTTTTTGTTTATAGCGCAAAAAATAAAAATCGTACAGGCGATCAAATACCACCAAAAGAAAGCTCTACTTGTGGGGAAAAAAGGACGTAAATTTTGTTTGGGAGCCACGTCGCACGACCGCGCAATTGTCAGTTAAAGCGACGCAGTGCCGGAAGCTGAAATTTTACCTGGGCAGGAGGGGGGTGTAAGTGCCCAGTATGCAAGTGGTTAATGTAAAAAAAAATGTTTTACTCACTTCTATCTGGCTGTGTTTAGGCAGATTCCGTAATCTGCCTAGTTCCTGGTCTAGGTGGTTCAACTTCCTGTCCCAAGACCCCATTGCCTCCTGGGAAATGACACTAATTTCCCAGGAGTCTCTGGGCATTACTGTGCCTACAAATCACCCAGCATGAATCTCTCCCTGAAAACCAGGAAGAAAAAGGAACTGGGCTTCACATGCCCACACACATGATGGATACGGCCACAACATGAGCTGGAGGACATAAGGCAAGTGTTTTCAATGATTTCTGGAATGATTGGGGAGCTATTAATATGTTTTAAGGAGTATCTAATGTGAATCATTTTAGCTTGCAAGAGAAAAAAATATAATTATGCCCGGAACCCCGCTTTAACCACGTTACTCGCAATCCGAGGTTCCACTGTAGTAGATTTCCTTTTAAGACCCCAAGCTTATCTTAGCGACAGCCGAAAAAACGAATACTGTACTTATTACTTTATTGTATTTAAAAGTAGTCATTACCCTCCTTTACCAGCAATTTTACATAATGCCTAAATACGCAACACAGCATTCGGATGTTCGATTAGTCACCTAGCACAGAGACAGAAATAGCCTGTGAGAGCAGCAATTAAATCTTTCCATCAACAGGCTTGCAGTTAACCTAGATACAGGAAGTGCACTTCTGTTCTGTGGCGAGAATTGACTCCAAGCGGGATGTGTGAAATTCAATTAACTTCTGGCACTGAAGGCAACTTTTATCTAAAATCACTTTTCGCAGGAATTGATTTTTTCTTATAAAAATAGACACAAAAAACTGGGGCCAGATGTGACAAAAGTGGTTTATAAGTGGCTGCGAGGGATCGCGGTGTACCTGCCCACAGCGCCTACCACCCTTTAGGCTTCATTCACATCTGAGCGACAAAACGCCGGTCGCCCGACGCTCTTGTCGCTCGAGATGTGAAATAACATTGCGGTCTATGGAGATGGTTCACATCTCCACACCTGTCGCCTGAAAAAAAGTCCCGGACCCTTTTTTTCAGGCGACATTGGCGTTCGCTCATAGACCGCAATGTTAAAGAAAAAAAAAAAAGTTTAATCTACAGGCGGCAAGATAAGCCGCGTACGCGGCGTATCGTGTCGCCTAGGTGTAAATGCAGCCTTACTCACCTTTGAGCAGTTTGCTAAAATCGAAATTACTCTGAGACACTACATGAGGCACCACCCTCTGATACAAGCACAGGACTCGGAGGAGGGAAGTCTTCACAAGAGTAGTCTGAACATCATCTAGGCAAAGAAGAAGATTGCAATATAAACAAATGTACATTTAAACATTAAAGGTTCAAATCGTTTTTATTGTTTTTTAAAATAACATATCATACCTCCACTGTGCAGTTCGTTTTGCACAGGGTGGCACCGAACCTCCTCTTCTGGGGTCCCACGGCGGCTCTCGCAGCTCCTCCCCACAATAGATAACCACCTCTGGGAAACTCTCACCCGAGGGGGTTACCCTGCAGTCGTACGCCTGTGTCATACAGTGTATGACTTGACCCCGCCCCCCGCGTCATTGGATTTGATTAACAGCAGCGGGAGCCAATGGCTGCGCTGCTACACATCTATTCAATCAAGAGCCGAGAAGGTGTAGAGAGCGGCGCGGTATCGCACCCACAGAAATTTGGGGCTCAGGTAAGTAAAACGGGGGCAGACACTGCAAGGTGTTTTTCACCTTAATGTATAGGATGCATTAAAGTGAAAAAAACATGAGGGATTACAACAAACCATCTTCAGGGTAAGATATAGCAAACAGCAATACTAGGCAACATGCAAAATAAATCCATGAGATGCTGATCCTATTCTAAACTTGGAGACCTTTACTCAATGCTAGGTCTCTGCTGTAAAAATGCACAAATCACCTTACAGGGTGACTGGGTGTGTACTTCCTGATATGCATGCTGTGTAAGTTCGAGCGTCACCAATCAAATTGAAACTTCTGAGCCAGGTTTGGCTTTGGTGGCTGTAGGAAACTTCTTAGTATTGACATTATATTTTATATATAAAAGCCTGGTACACACTATTTCTTTTTGTGCAACCCAGCGGGCTGAAATCGATCGTTACAACGATCTCCCCTGTTGAGCTGTTGTGTTCTGACAGGGGGACTACCCCCCGCCAGAACACTCTGATCAGTGCTCTCTGCCATTGGCTGAGGGTGCTGATCAGGAGTGTTGATCGGCTTGTTTCTGTCAGACAGACAGACATGCACACAGGCCAAATGTCGAACGTTTTTTTTTTTTTAGTGAGTACAACTGATCCGACTGGAGCCGACGGGTTGGACGAAAAAACACTCATAGCATGTACCAGGTTTAAAACTAACGAAACAAAGGTGTGTCGTCCTACTAGCTATGCTGTCTGGCAGAGCAGTATGAAACACAAGTGGTTGTGCATACAGCATGTGTACTGGAGTTTAGTTTTAAAAATGGGAGAAGGCTCCCAAGTAAGATTAAATTAGAACAACTTCCCTTTCCCTTAAAGTGGATGTAAACCCACGCTCATCCTGTCTAAACTACTGCCATAGTGCTGATCTATAAGGATATAGATGCCTCCTGCATGTATCCTCACCTGTCAAATGTCCCCCCTCTGTCTGTTATAAGTACTGAAAAAAAAATGCAGATTCTGTGGGTGGGTCTGTTGTCTGGAGCTCGGTGGGTGGAGTCGTTAATTTAAGTAGACTGCTCTCCCACCTCTACACTCCCCTTACACTAAATTCTGCTGTGATCACAAACATCCAGTCAAAATCCAGAAAAGTAACCACATGACTTCAGAAAAGGAGTGGGGGTGGGAATTAAAAAATAATGCCTGTCTCCAGGCTAGTGCATGAGATATGTAAATAGCCTGTCACTTACAGCAAGGGGCGGAACAGACCAAGGTTTTTCTCTGTAAGTCCGTTTTATTTCACTAAACAATAAAAGAGGATTGCTTTGAGCTGGATTAACTGTGTGGCAAGACTGGGCACAGATGATAGGAAATCTTATATTCTACACATTGTGACAGCAAAAAAAACAAAAAAACAAACAAAACAAATTCGGGTTTACATCCACTTAAATACAGGCATTAAACAAGTAATAACACAGGAAAAAGAAAAACTCACCCTCTTTTTCTGTCAGTACTGGAAGGTCCCCCGAGGAATCCAATGGCTTTTTCTCAGGTGTTTTTCCTACTTCCTCCTTTCCAGCCTCTTCGTGTTTGAGGAGGGACTGCCAGGTTGCCACAACTGTATTGATGTCAGGCAAAAGCTGTTGGGACAAGAAGCCCAATTTAGGTTTGGAATTCATAAGATGTCTAAAGTTGCCTGCAGTGAATCTGCTCCTCTTATGGGCAGCAGCAAGTTTCTAGAGGGCTCCAGTACACCCCAGGTAAGACTTGGGCTAGCCGTACACGTGATCCTGCGGCAGCTGCAGGGGAGAGTAGGGAGCGCCGACAACAAAGCCTATGTTGAATGCTCTCTTCTCTCCCATGCAGCCACTGCTTGCTGACACAGGGAAGATCATCTGACCAGAGCGGAGCGGCCTGAAAATAGATAAATATATACAGGTGCATCCCAAAAAAAATTTGAATATCATCAGTAAGTTAATTTCAGCATCTCAATTCAAAAAAAAGGATTTTTAATAAACAGCTTACCTGTAAAATCCTTTTCTTGAAGTACATCACGGGACACAGAGCGCATAGCCATTACACTTGGGTTATATGGGTACCTTCAGGTGTGGACACTGGTGTAATCAATTTCACAGGAAGTTTCCTCCATATATAACCCCCTCCCACTGGGAGTGCTTCAGTTTTGTAGCAAGCAATTCTCCCGAGGTTACACAATGTTCCCCAAAAGAGGGGTGGGAGCTCTGTGTCCCGTGATGTACTTCAAGAAAAGGATTTTACAGGTAAGCTGTTTATTAAAAATCCTTTTTTCTTTATCGTACATCACGGGACACAGAGCGCATAGCCATTACACTTGGGATGTCCTAAAGCAATGCTCTATGAAGGGAGGGAGACCGTAAGGCCAAGAATAGCCAAATAAAAACATTGTCAGGAGAAAACATGGCTCCACTAACAGAAAAACAAGGGGGCGTGAACCGGGCCAGAGGATACTATACTGCTGCCCGTAGGACCACCTGCCCAAAAGCTGCGTCCGTACCCTTTGCAACGTCCAACTTATAAAATTTAGTAAACGTATGTACGGAAGACCAGGTTGCCGCCTTGCAAACCTGTGCCATAGAGATCTGATGGTGTGCCGTCCAGGAGGCACTCATGGCCCTCGTAGAATGGGCTTTAACTGATAAGGGAGGTGGAACGCGCTTCAGACCATAGGCCTGAAAAATCTGCTTAATCCACCTAGCCAAGGAAGACTTGGCAGCCGGCTGACCCTTCTTGGGGCCATCCGGAAGAACAAAAAGCACATCTGTTTTCCGAATCTTCTCTGTAGCCTTGAGATAGACCCTCATGGCTCGAACCACGTCCAAAGTATGAAGCAGTCTTTCCTCTCTGGACTGGGGAGTAGGAAAGAAGGATGGTAGGACTAGATCCTGATTCAAGTGAAAACTGGATATGACCTTAGGAAGGAAAGAAGGTTGAGCCTGCAGAACCACTCTGTCCTTATGCAGAATAAGGTATGGCTCCCTGCATGACAAGGCTGCCAGCTCGGAAACCCTTCTGGCCGAAGCCATAGCCACCAAGAAAACCAACTTTCGGGTTAGTAGCACAAGAGGGATTTCTGTCAGAGGTTCAAACGGCTGCCTTTGTAAAGCTGACAAGACCATATTTAAATTCCAGGGGCAGAGGGGAGCTCTAATAGGGGGATTCACATGCAAGACCCCCTGCAAGAAGGTTTTCATAAGCGAATGGGTGGAACCATATTGATAAAGCCGACACCTGCCCCTTTAGAGTACTAAGAGCCAACCCTTTGTCAACGCCAACCTGGAGGAATCGCAAGATCCTGTCAATAAAAAAAACTTTCGAGGATGCCATTTTTGAGACTCGCACCACTCCACATAGGTTCTCCAGACTCTGTAATAAATATTTCTGGAGACCGGTTTCCTAGCCTGAATCAACGTAGATATGACCTGATCTGAGAGGCCTCTGCCCTTAAGAATTAGGGATTCAGCTGCCAAGCCGTCAAATTTAGCTGCTGTGAAGCAGGATGGCAGATTGGGCCCTGAGACAGCAGATCTGGGCGCAGGGGGAGCGGCCCCGGCTGACATCTTCACGATGAGTGCGTACCAAGCCCTCCTGGGCCAGGCTGGGGCCACCAGGATCACAGGCCTGCGCTCCACCCGGATCCTCCGTAGAAGGCGGGGAATCATCTGCAGTGGAGGGAACGCATACAGAAGAGAAAACTGGTGCCAAGGGCAAACCAACGCATCGGTCCCGTAGGCCGAGGGATCCCTGGCTCGGGATATGAATTTGTCCAATTTTTTGTTGGATCTCGTTGCCATAATGTCCACATTTGGGACTCCGAATCTTTGGCAAATCTCTTGGAATACCTGGGGGTGAAGAGACCATTCCCCCGGGAGCAACTGTTGACGACTCAAAAAATCTGCTTGAGAATTGTCTATCCCTGGGATGAACACCGCCGAGATGCAGGGTACATGGGCTTCGGCCCATGAGAAAATCAGGTTTACTTCTCTTTGGGCTGCTGGGCTCTTCGTGCCCCCCTGGTGGTTTATGTATGCCACCGCAGTGGCGTTGTCGGACTGTATCCTTACTGGCAGACCCTGAAGGGGGAGAGTCCAGGCGATCAGGGCCAGTCGAGCAGCTCTGATCTCCAAGATATTGATGGGAAGCAGTTTTTCTGCCCCCGACCACAGCCCTTGCTGGGTCTGTTCTTCTAGAACTGCCCCCCAACCTAACAGGCTGGCATCCGTGGATACAATCTTCCACGTGATGGGGCAAAAGGATTTCCCTTTTGACAAATTTTGAGAGACCAGCCACCAAGACAGGCTGCGCCGGACCTTCGGGGAGAGCACTAACGGACGATCTAACGCCTGAATGGATTTGTTTCAAGCAGAGAAAATGGCTGCCTGAAGATATCTGGTATGGATCTGGGCGTAGGGCACAGCCTCGAAGGCGGCCACCATCTTCCCCAGCAGTCGCATACATAGGCGAATAGTCGGCCTCTTCTTGCCTAAGATCACTTGAACTGCTTGAGCTATTGATCTGATCTTTGCTTGAGGTAAACTTATCCTCTGGCAGTCTGTATCTAGCCGAAGAAGCCTAGATATTCCAACTGCTTTGTGGGTTTCAATACCGATTTTTCTAGGTTTACAATCCACCCGAATTCCTCTAGATGCTGAACTGTGCGATCTACTGCCTGATTGAGGTTGGAAGCTGAGCTGTCGATAACCAGAAGATCGTCCAAGTATGCCAAGACTAAAATGCCTTCTGTCCTTAGGACGGCTAGCACCGGGGCCAACACCTTTGTGAATACCCGCGGAGCTGTTGCCAACCCGAAAGGGAGGACTACGAACTGGTAATGGCGGTGATCTATCATACAACGAAGAAACCTGTGATGTGCCGGGTAGATCGGCACGTGCAGATACGCATCTTTTATGTCTATAGATGCTAGAAAGTCGTCTTGATGTAGGCTGGCTGCCACCGAACGTATGGACTCCATACGAAAGGTCTGAATGTTTAGAAAGTGATTTAGGCGTTTGAGGTCCAAGATAGGCCTGACGTCGCCATTGGGCTTTGGTATTATGAAAAGGTTGGAGTAGAATCCCAGACTCCATTCCTGGGTTGGTACTTCTACAATTACTCCTTGGAGCCAGAGACGATCCAATGCTTTTACAAGAGAGGCCCTCTTTAATGGGTCGCTTGGAAGACTTGACCCCTGAAGATGAGGAGGGGGGACTTCCCGAAACTCTAGCTTGTAGTCCGTGGTTACCACGGATCTTACCCAAGAGTCGGGAATTCTGGCCTTCCACACTTCGGAGAAAAACCGAAGCCTTCCCCCCACCCAAGAGAGTGGGGGCGCCCCTTCATGAATCTGACTTGAGGACTGGTTTAACCGGCTTGCGAGGCCATGGCCTCTTGCCTGTCGTGGCTTGTCCTTGTGGGCGGCTATTAAATGCTGAACGCCCGGGAGGCCGTCGATACTGACGGGAAGTTGAAGGGGCCGAGCCTGTGAAGGCCTGTCGCTTAAATGCGGGCCCACGCGATCTTTTCTTGATAGGCAAGAAAGAACTTTTACCACTTGATATGGTCTGGATATATTTATCTAGGTTTTCACCGAATAGTCTCCCACCATGAAAGGGAAATCCTGCTAAAAGCTTTTTGCAGGGTGCCTCTGCTGACCAGTTTTTTAGCCACAAAAGGCGACGCATATGAACCAACAGCAGAGATAAACGGGACGCCTGTTGAACGGAGTCCTTAATAGCATCTACTGCAAAGCAGAGAGCTCTTGGGAGGTCAGCCAATTCACAAGCTTGCTGAGCCGGTATGTCCCTTAATATCGGTTTAGTCTGATCCTTTAAAGCCTGACAAACGCCAATGGCTGCCACTGCTGGCTGAACCACGGCACCTACTGTGGTAAAAGAAGCCTTCAGTAGGGTCTCCAATTTTTTGTCGACTGGATCTTTAAACACCTGGACATTTTCCACCGGACAGGTCAGGAATTTATTTACGCAGGAAATGGCTGCGTCCACGGTAGGGAGTGCCCATTTCTTTGCAAATTCTTCTTCCATAGGATAGAGAATGGTGACCCTTTTAGGAGGGATAAAAATCCTATCAGGTCGAGCCCAATCCTGAAAAATCACGCTCTCCAGAAGGGGGTGAACCGGGAAAGACGCACCACTCAATGGTGCCTTCAAGGAACCTAAAGAGGATACCGCGGGGGCTAATTGTTCTGACACTGGAAGTTTAAAAGCAGTGCGAACCATATCCGTCAGAGACTGGATCCACAGACTCTCTGCTTGAGAAGCCGAAAAAAATGTCATCTATAGTGGAATCTTCAATGTCTGACCCGTCAGGACTCAGGTCCGCTTGATCCCCCTGTGGGTCCAATTCCTCCGAAGAGAGGACCTCTGCATCCGAACACACCGTTCTAGGTGACGGGGATCTAGCCCGTTTGCCACCCGGCAAAGAGCGGGCAATTAAAGCAGTTAACCTTTTCTCTAGCCCACCCAGGGTGGATTCTAGCATTTCTTCCGTAACATAAACGGGAATGGGTTGATTGGGGGCCGCCTCTGCCCCTAGCACCCTCAATGGCTCCTGCATGATGCTGTTCGGTGGTCTATCTGGTGAGGGTGGGACCACTGGAGCCTGGCCCAAATCCTCTGACCCCGTTGGAGACCCCTTTACTTTTTTGGCACCTTTTGCAGCCTTAGCTGGTCCTGATCCCTTGGGAGCCATTGCACAACCTTGAGACACCCCTACAGCCAACACCCAACTGTTGTAGCTAGAAGTGAAACATTAATAAGGACAGGCTATGGTAAAAAAAAAATTATTATTTTTTTTTTAATTTTCATATGCCTGAGAAGGCGGCAATACCGAGGAGAGTCCTGTGAGTATTGCCACACCAATGCCCGTTAGCTGGAGTCCAAGGTTGCACCGACTCAGATACTGCCAGATCTAAGGCTGAGTCCCTTTAAGAAAAAAATCTTTTTTTTTTTTTTTTTTTTCTGGTCAGTGTGGACTAAGTCCAGACCTGAAGATCCACAAACCACCACTGGGTGTCACTGTTAGCCAGAAATGGCTCAGCTGCGCGCTCTGTGTCCTCACTCTCCACTGCTCTCAGGAGGGAATGACCAGCCAGGAAATGCTTTTTTTTTTTTTTTTTTTGCTTTATCTGAGACCTGACGCTGCTGGCCCGCCCCCCCCCACGCTGAAACCAACATGGAGGAAGCAGAGAGCAGAGGAGAAGCCTGGACCAGCGCTAGTAACACAGACACCCGGTAAGCCACTAATCTTTGTAGTGCACACATAGAGGAAGCTGTCCCCCTAGGCTTCCTAGGAAACAGGAGTTTTGTCAGCCCTTCCTCTCTATACACGTGGGGCTGCAGTATCATGCTAACAGGCAAATCTGGGGGGAGTAGCAAAATACATATCTTTAAAAGCATATATATATATCTACATGTTATCTGGGTAAACATTAGTACATCCCATCCTGCCTCAAAAGACATAGTGGAGATAGTGGCTGATGCACAAGCATACCATTAGCCAACCCAGAACCCCCAGGGGGATACCTACTGTCTAACCAAGTCCCGCAGGTTCCCTCTTACCTGCTCCACGCCGCAGGGTATTGCAAAATGCAAGAGGCCCAGCCTTCCCCCATCTCCGTGGGTATTGTCTTGGACCTTCAGGGACCGGGGTCCTGTGTTAAGGAACCCACACCCCTGGACCTATATAGCATCCTGGCATCAGTAGCGTTTAGTTCTTGGAAGAGACTAAGGCACTGGAGCCCAGAATCCAGCCCTCCAAGGAGAGGCATTATAGGCAAAACCCCACTCCAGCAGGGCCCGGGTACCGTACACCTTGGCTTTGAAGCACTTCGGACGGATCCGGCTAGCTATCCTGGGTCCCGAGACCTCCGAGGGACAGCTAGACGTGACCAACACCTAAGACACTGGCGAAAAAACTGAAGCACTCCCAGTGGGAGGGGGTTATATATGGAGGAAACTTCCTGTGAAATTGATTACACCAGTGTCCACACCTGAAGGTACCCATATAACCCAAGTGTAATGGCTATGCGCTCTGTGTCCCGTGATGTACGATAAAGAAAGTGAAACTCATTTTAAATAGATTCATTTACACACAGAGTGATATATTTCAAGCATTTCTTTTTATTTTAATAATTTTGATGATTACGGCTTACAGCTAGTGAAAACCCAAAATTCAGTCTCTCAGAAAACTTGACTATTGTAAAAATGTTCAATATTGTCGGCTCATGGTGTCACACTCTAATCAGCTAATTAACGCAAAATACCTGTAAAGGTTTCCCTGAGTCTTTAAAGGGTATCAGTCTGGTTCAGTAGGAATTACAATCATGGGGGAAGACTGCTGACTTAACAGTTGTCCAGAAGACAGTCACCGACACCCTCCAAAAGGCGGGTAAGTAACAAGAGGTCATTGCTTAAGAAGCTGGATGTTCACAGAGTGCTGTATCCAAAGCATATTAATGGAAGGTTGAGAGGAAGGAAAAAGTGTGGTAGAAAAAAGGTGCACGAGTAACAGTGATAACCGCAGCCTTAAGAGAATTGCGAAGCAAAGGCCATTCAAGAATTTGGGGGAGTGGACTACGGCTGGTGTCAACGCTTCAAAAAGACGACACCACACACAGACTTATCCAGGACATGTGCTACAACTGTTGCATTCCTTGTATGAAGCCACTCCTGAACCAGAGACATCAGACGCGTCATACCTGGGCTAAAAAAAAAAAAAAAAAAAAAGAAGGACTAGACTGTTGCTCAGTGGTTCAAATTCTTCTTCTGGTGAAAGTAAGTTTTGCATTTCATTTGTAAATCAAGGTCCCAGAGTCTAGAGAGGCACATAATCCAAGTTGCATGAGGGCCAAAGTGAAGTTTAAACAGTCAGCGATGATTTGGGAAGCCAGGTCATCTACTGGTGTTGGTCCACCGTGTTTATCAAGTCCAGAGTCTTAGCAGCCCTCTACCAGGAAATTCTAGGGCACCAGCTTTAGGGAGATGACGATTTCATTTTCCAGCAGGACTTGGCACATGCCCACGCTGCCAAAAGTACCAATACCTGGTTTAATGATCATGGTATCACGGTACTCGATTGGCCAGCAAACTCACTTGAACTAAGCCCCATAGAGAACCTAGAGACACACCAAACCCAACAAGGCAGACGAGCTGAAGACCACAACCTGAGCTTCCATTACACCTCAGCAGTGCCACAGACTGACCGCATTGAGGCAGTAATTCATGCAAAAGGAGACCCAACCAAGTATTGAGTGTATATTATACTGTACATACTTTTCACTAAGCCAACATTTCTTTATTGAAAATCTTTATTTTTTTTATTTATTTTTATTGATCTTGTTTAAAATGTTACATGTTTTTGAGATACTGAATTTGGTGTTTTCACTAGCTGTAAGCTATAATCAAAATTAAAAGAAAAAAATGCTTGAAATCTATCACTCTGTGTGTAATGGAACTATATAATACAGTGCTTTGAAAAAGTATTCACACCCCTTGAAATTTTCCACATTTTTCATGTTACAGCCAAAAACGTAAATGTATTTTATTGGGATTTATTATGTGATAGACGAACACAAAGTGGCACATAATTGTGAAGTGGAATAATATGTGAATACTTTGTAGAACCGCCTTTTGCTGCAATTACAGCTGCAAGTCTTTTTGGGGATGTCTCTACCGGCTTCTCTAATCTCTCAGATTGGATGGAGAGCGTCTGTGAACAGCAATTTTCAAGTCTTGCCACAGATTCTCAATTGGATTCAGGTCTGGACTTTGGGGCATTCTAACACATGAATATGTTTTAATCTAAACCATTTCATCGTAGCTCTGGCTGCATGTTTAGGGTCGTTGTCCTGCTGGAAGGTGAATCTCTGCCCCAGTCTCAAGTCTTATGCAGACACAAACAGGTTTTCTTCAAAGGATTGTCCTGTATTCAGATTTATCTATCTTCCCATCTACTCTGACCAGCTTCCCAGTCCCTGCTAAAGAAACGCATCCCCACAACATGATGCTGCCACCACCATGTTTCACGGTGGGGATGGTGTGTTCAGGGTGATGTGTAGTGTTAGTTTTCCGCCACACATTGCATTTGGTTTTAGGCCAAAAAGTTACATTTTGCTCTCATCTGACCAGAGCCCCTTCTTCCACATGTTTGCTGTGTCCCCCACATGGCTTCTCGCAAACTGCAAACAGGACTTTTTATGGCTTTCTTTCAACAATGGCTTTCTTCTTGCCACTCTTCCAAAAAGGGCAGATTTGTGGAATGCACGGCTAATAGTTGTCCTGTGGACAGATCCTCCCACCTGAGTTGTGGATCTCTGCAGCTCCTACAGAGTTACTCTTGGCTGCTTCCCTGATGAAAGCTCTCATTGCCTGGCCTGTCAATTTAGGTGGACGGCCATGTCTTGGTTGGTTTGCAGTTGTGCTCTACTCTCCTTTTTTGAATGATGGATTGAACAGAGCTCCGTGAGATGTTCAAAGCTTGGGATATTTTTTTTTATAACCTAACCCTGCTTTATTCTTATGCACAACTTAATCCCTGACCTGTCTGGTGTGTTCCTTGGCCTTCATGATGTGGTTTGTCTACTAAGGTTCTTTATCAAACCTCTGAGGGCTCCACAGAACAGCTATATTTATACTGAGATTCAATTACACACAGGTGGACTCTGTTTACTAATTAGATGACTTCTGAAGGCAATTGGTTCCACTAGATTTTAATTAGGAGTATCAGAGTAAGCCTAGGTTCACACTGGGTACGATTTGCTTCGATTTGAGATGCGATTTCACATGTGAAATCGCATCTCAAATCGGCGGCATTTGCCGGCAATGACACCGTCCTAACAGCGTGGACCTGTCTCCTGGTGGTCTGGTGGTTGGGTTGGTATCAGATCGGGACATGTTTAGGCTGCAATTTGGGGTCCCTACCGGTGCACTTTTCCCTACCCTCAGTCCTTGCATTACCCTGCAATTGTCAGACACACGGATACCTCCGTCTGATGACACATCGCTGGTTTCACCAGCATTGTTGGACACCCCCAGTTATGCATCGTTGTCCTTCCTCATAATTATGCTCCATTCAACGGTCTCCTTTTTATCTGCCCACGCCAGCCGGATTATCCTCCACCATGACCTGACCTCATCTCCCAAGAACCATACCATGAAATCCACAGCTTATTATCTCCCTGTCCGCCGCCGGGGGAATCCCCCTTTGGTTGCCCGGTTCCGCACACTAACAATTGATCCACTGAATTGGCTGTCCTGATGAAGCAGCAATCCCGCGAAACTAGTAGACTTCGACCAATCCTGGATTTGTACAATTGTTTTGCAATTTTATATTTCAATAAACCTTTTACACTACTTTGCTTATTGTTATTTTATCAGTACCAAGACAGTCCCCTCCAACCAATCGAGCGGGTTACACTGGGTATAGCTTCAGCAACTATTCCCTTACTCCCACTCCCTCCTTTTTCTGGTGCGACGCTGCACCGATTTCAAAAAGTAGTTCCTGTACTACTTTTTGCGATTTCGGGCCGCGATTTACATTGACATCTGTGCAGAAACCCGCACAGATGTCTCTTAATTTTGCGGCCGAATTCGGGACTGCCAGCGGGAGTGAAATCGTGCGAGTTCAGCTGAACTCGCACGGCTTCACTCCCGCAGCACAGTGTGAACCAGGGCTAAAGGGAGTGGAATACAAATGCACGCCACACTTTTCACATATTTATTTGTATAAAATGTTGAACCATTTATCATTTTCCTTCCACTTCACAATTATGTGCCACTTTGTGTTGGTCTATCACATAGAATCAAAATTTTGGTCGAAACATGACAAAATGAGGAAAATTTCAAGGGGTGTGAATACTTTTTCCAGGGCATTGTATACAAGTTTCACTTTTTGAATTGAATTACTGAAATAAACTTTTTGATGATATTCAAATTTTTTGAGATGCACGTGTACATCTTCCTTACGCATAGGCATTTTTAAGAGGAGTCAGGTTCAGAGTGGAGTGCCTGGCCTGCATAGATAAAAATTGACATGCTATTCTCACCTTGCTGAGAGCTTCTCTGTATTTCTGGGCGAAATCTGCCATCGTTGTTGGAGTGTACAAATCAGATTTCTGCCACACTTCTTCCTTTAGACAATGATTGATGTTCTGCTCGGCCCTTTTCAAGATTGAGGAGATCAGGGACAAGATTGAATGTTTTACAATCTTATTTGGCACCTGCAACAGAGAACAATGTATTCCATGTCAATAAGGGAAAATGTTTGTATACAAATGATCAAAAGAACCTGAAATCTCAGCGTGAAGATATACAGCCTTACAGCTTCAAGAAATGCAACCAATAAGGCATCTGTTGCAACTAATCTAATGCTCTGCAGTGCTTTCCTTACAGGGAATTTAAGAGATTTGTCTGCATTGTTTACTATTGTACACATCTTTGGCATAAATTAAGGTGTACTGTTATTGTAAAGTAAATCTTTTTGCACAGAGCAGCCCTGATCCTTCTCTTTTGGGATCGCCTGTCAGCACCCTGAGCTCCTCTTCTCATAGGAATGGTAGCACATGTGCGGGCTTCGATCACGATCCACGTTGTGTGCCCATTGAAACACACAGTGTGGCTCGGCTATGAAACTATGAAAAAATCCTTATGATTTTCTTTTGGCTGTTCTGTACCTAGCATTCCCTATGTAAAGTAAAACCATGCTTTGACATATTTTGGGGCTATGGGTACATACAAATGCAATGATGTACAACTGTAAAAATCTTAAAGCTGAACTCAGGTCAACAATATAAACATATTTGTGGATTCCTGGGTTGTAAGGGTTAAACACTCTCAGTCTAAGAGGGAAGTAATAGGTAAAATTGGTTACCTTGCTCCTGCAAGCTTTCTTCCGACAGGATGACCAGTCCCAATAAACTGCTCTTCTTTGCTGGTTGTGTGGCTGCCATTTTGCTGCTGTCATCACATACAATGCAGGACTGGCCACTCTGAATTGTACATGATTATTTCAGCAAGCAGGTAGTTGTATGACCAACAAAGAAGCCGCTTGGTGAGAGCGATCATCCAGAGGTCCTGCATTGCAAATGAGGAGGTTGAGGGTCTTCCCACATTCTAGGAGTGGAGGAGAGCACCAGGGGAGTGAGGAATAAGGTAAGTATGTCTGCCAAACATCTTACCCCCTAAACTAATTGAACATTTAAACCTTACAACCCAGACGGGAAGACAGAAATATTTTTACATTACCTACTGGCCAGAGTTGAGCTTTAAGAACCCCCATCAGGTCAGTTTAACCTACTGCTGTGTGAAATTAATAGGAATCATTATCTGCAGGAATTAGTGATATTAAAGCTTCATTTTTTTTTTATACGAAACACGTTATACTTGCCCGTTCTGTACAGTGGTTTTGCACAGAGCAGCCCCATCGGGCAGTGCCCCAGAGAAAACTGCTTGCACCATCCTGAGTTGCTGCTCTAGACATCCATAAGACACAGAGCCGCCCCCCTGCTCTCTTCTTATTGGCTCACTGGCTACGACTGACATCAGCGGGAGCCTACTTTCAGCCAATAAGGGAGTCTCCTCATACAGTCAAAGCCATCGTGAGCATTGCTGGATCGGAGGGGATCAGGTAAGGATTGGGGGTTTGCTGCGCACACTGAAGATTTTTTACCCTCATGCATAGAATGAATGCATGAAGGTAAAAACATCTTCAGCTTTCAGAACCACTTTAAGCCCTGAGTGGCATGTTCTTGTGTTACAGAGACTTCAGTTCTGTGGGCCAGAAATCCTGTCCTGCTTCATGATCGGCTGTAATGAATGGATTAAGATGTCTTCTTGAAGGACTGGCAATGCACACAGTACACAAATTATATAGGTTAAATTTAGGAATAAGGGATAAGTGAACTTCAATATTATGGTGAAAAGAAGGTATAGGTGATGAAAAGCCGAAATAGGCACCACATCCCATTGGCAATAGGTTTAGGGATACAGAATGTGGGACTTTAAAGGGGACAGAAAATTAAAACAACTTGTTTATAAAAACATACATTTGATCAAATATCAAAATGTCTTTAAAAATGACAAAGAATAGTCAAAAACATAAATTTCATACAGCAGTGCAGCCACTTCTGCTCTACATGTTTCGCCCAAAGGAGCTTCCTCAGGAGACTTAAAAGTTCTGCATAAAGTTGATACTTGGTCAAATAGATATCAATGTATAACCAATTGGTGCCTCATTTCCCTGAAAAGAGTAATTAGCTGCTGGCATTTAGAAAGACAAAAGACCGGCAGATGGTATATTCCTGATGACCAAGCGGGCCCAAAATAAAGCATACATCAGTGGGTGCCCTCCTGCTGCATAAACGTGTTTGCTCAAAAAAATCAACTAGCAAAATCAAGTGATGGAATCCGTGCAAATGAAGTTTCGTCGTGGTAAAGAGGGAGAGGAGAGGTGCAAAACCTCTCTCTCGCAAAACCTCCTTTCCATATCATGGTATTACCTGCCACCCATGATTTCAGTGTAACGATCCTAACCCGAGTAATCTGATCATCACAACTTATCTGATGGACTTTAGCCCATCATTGCAACACAATTTTTTTCCCTATATAAAAGAGCACATGCCAAACTTACTTATGGCATCCAATCACATTCCTGGCTGCACAGAAATATGAAAAGCAAACTTCTCCTATAGGACGATGTCCAACATTTGCTCCAGTTTAAACCTCAACATTTCAGAGCTAAAGCTCTTGGGCTGGAAGTTCTTGATTGGAAACAATTGGATTGACAAAAAGCTGCTGGCACAGTCTGATGCCGCGTACACACGATCATTTTTTGCGATGAAAAAAAACAACGTTTTTTAAAACGTCATTTAAATTGATCGTGTGTGGGCAAAACGTTGTTTTTTGTCTTCAAAAAAACGACCAAAAAAAAATTCCAACATGCTTGAATTTTTTGTGCCGTTTTTCAAAACGTCGTTTTTTGCGTCATAAAAAGTGATGGTGTGTGGGCAAAACGATGTTGAAAACAAAGTTTTTAAACCCGCGCATGCTCAGAAGCAAGTTATGAGACGGAGCTTCAATGGAAAAGAGTGCCGTCGAACGTGGTGTATGTCACCACGCTTTGCTAGAGCTTTGTAGAAAAACGATGGTGTGTATGCAACGTCGGTTTGGAAAATGAAGTTTGAAAAACGTTGTTTTTTTCCATGATTGAAAAAATGGAGTTACTTACCGGTAACATCCTTTTCCAGGAGTCTTTCAGGACAGCACCTTCGAGAGATCCCGGCTCCTCCCCTTCTAGGAAACACCGCCTTCTTTAGATCTTTAAAGCCTCATCCTCCCACTGGCCCTTCAGTTCTTACAGAGTACCTCCGGCCAACTGGGGAGACACAAGACAACGTTATACAAGAATACTTTATCTTACCTGACGTCCTCATGTGATGAGTCTTCCAATCTTCAAACCCTGGGTGGGTAGCGGTGCTGTCCTGAAAGACTCCTGGAAAAGGATGTTACCGGTAAGTAACTCCATTTTTCCCTAGTTCGTCTTTCAGGACAGCACCTTAGAGAGGATAAGCGAGTACCTTACTTTAGGGTGGGACTACTGCCTGTAGCACCTTACGACCAAAGGCTTGGTCCTGTGCTGACAGCAGGTCTAGTCTGTAGTGCTTTACGAAGGTAGCAAAACTCGACCAAGTCGCTGCTCTACAGATCTGCTCCGGAGAAGCACCAGCCCATTCTGCTTGTGACGTCGCCACTGTTCTAGTAGAATGTGCCCTGATTCCCACTGGAGGCTCCATCCCTTTTAACACATAAGCTTGGCTAATAGCTGCCCTAATCCAGCTCGCTATAGTACGCCTGGAGGCTCTAGAATCTTTCCTAGCCCCTGAAAATAAAACAAAAAGGGAATCTGATTTTCTAAACTGTTTGGTGCATTCCAAATACTGAAGGACGCACCTCCTTACATCTAGGTTGTGAAAAATAAAGTCTTTTTCCCTCACCGGGTTTGAACAAAATGTTGGCAGAATAATTTCCTGGCCTCTGTGAAACTTCGAAGCCACCTTTGGCAAAAAGGCCGGATCGGTCTTAAAAACAATACGATCCGGAAAAACTTGAAAAAAAGGAGTTTTAATTGAGAGGGCCTCGAGTTCACTTACTCGACGTGCCGTTGTAATCGCTACCAAAAAAACTGAGAGTGATTAACCTCAAAGAGCATGACCCCAATGGTTCAAAAGGATCTCCTGTAAGGGCCTGCAAAACTAAGGAAAGATCCCATACGGGAAAAGGGGTCACACCAACTGGCCTCTGCCTACTCAAAGATTTAAAAAATCTTACTATCCAGGGATCCCCTGCTAGATTTTTCTCTAAAAATACACTCAGGGCTGACACCTGTCCCTTCAAAGTGCTGAGAGCCAATCCCTTATCTGCCCCCGCCTGTAGGAACTCTAGTACTGCTACGGAACTGCGTACACTGAAGGAGCTTTCAGAGCACCATGAATTGAATCGTCTCCACACTTTGTGGTAGATGGTTTGCGTTTCCTTTTTCCTACAATTTAGGAGGGTCGCAACCAAGCGATCTGAAAACCCTTTTCCCCTTAGCAACTCCTCCTCAGAAACCAGGCTGCAAGGTTCCACCTGTCCACGTGAGGGCAGCAGACTGGACCTTGAGTGAGAAGGTTGTTCCGAGCTGGTAGAAGCCAGGGGGCTCTACAGCCAGGTTCTTTAGGATTGAAAACCACGGTCTCCTGGGCCAATACGGGGCAATTAGAATTAAGGTTGTGCTCTCTTGTTGAAATTTCCTCAACACCGCAGGGATCAGAACCGGAGGGGGGAAGGCATAACACCTGGAAAATTCCCATTTCTGAGCTAGTGCATCTATCCCTAAAGCTCCATCGTATCTGCTTAGAGAAAAGAACCTGTCCGCCTTGGCGTTCTGCCTGGAGGCAAAGAGGTCCACGCATGGCGGCCCCCATCTCTGGGCTATCATCCTGAAGACCTCCTGACTCAGAGACCAATCGCCCTCCCTCAGCGTTGTTCTGCTGAGGAAGTCTGCTAAGCAGTTCTGATCCCCCTTCAGATGTAAGGCTGACAGGGACAGGACATTGATCTCGGCCCATCTGAAAATGGCCTCTGTCAACAGCCAGAGGGGGCCGCACCTTGTGCCCCCTGCTTGTTGATATAAGCCACTGCCGACGAGTTGTCTGTTCGAACTCGAACATGGTGACCCCGCAGATCTTCTTGGAATGAGACAAGGGCCAGTGACACTGCCCTCAATTCCCTCCAATTGGAGGACTTTGCTGCATCCACTAACGCCCAGGTGCCCTGTACCCAGCGAGAACCCAAATGTGCTCCCCAACCTGTGTTGCTGGCGTCGGTTGTGACCGTCCTGGATATGGGCAAGACCCACTCTAGGCCTTGAGACAAGTTTGCCCCCCTTCTCCACCACCAGAGGGACCGTTTGACTTGACTTGGGACAGAGACTAGGGAATCCAATGACCCCTGGCTGTGGTCCCACACCTTCAAGATGAAGAGTTGAAGGGGACGGAAATGAAGGCCCGCCCACTGTACTGCTGGAAGGGTGGAGGTCAGCAACCCCAGAGCGGACATGGCCTTTCTTATAGAGACCTGGCCACTGCCCTGCAGAAACAGCATGGCCTTGTCCACCTTTTGCACCTTCTCTGGGGGAAGGAAGACCCTTTGAACTGTTGAGTCCAGAATAAACCCCAGGAAGGACACCCTCTGTGACGGGATTAGGTTGGACTTTTCTGGATTTATGAGCCAACCCAAGCTTTCCAAAATGTCTCTGGCTGACTGTAAGTCCCGATTGTTCCCGGGGAGGGGGCGAACAATAGAAGGTCGTCCAGGTATGCGACTATCAGAATTCCCCTGAGTCGCAGGAAAGCCAAGACCTCTGCCATTACCTTTGTGAATATGCGGGGGGAAGATGACAGGCCGAAAGGAAGGGCTCTGAATTGTAGGTGCAGTACCTGATCCCCGGTGTTTATTGCTAGCCTCAGGAACTTCTGATGTTCCTCCGCTATGGGGATATGTAGGTAAGCGTCCTTTAGATCGATCAAAGCCATAAAGGAATTTGGCGGGAGAAGGGCTTTTACAGAATGGATCGAATCCATTCTGAACCTCTTGTACCTGACCGCCCCAATCTTCCTCCCACTGTTTTGGAGTCAATTGGTCTTTCTGGGGGGTTCAGGAGGGCGAAAAATTGCTCCCCCTCTACCCCTCCCCTTCTGTCCCCAACCTTTCTTCTGGGAACCTGACCTGGGTGTCTCTGATTTCCCACGAAATCGAAACCTCTTTTTTGGCTGTTCCCCAAACTTCTTTTTAACGGGGAACGCCTTCTTTTTGTCGGCGGTCCGGTCTAAGACTGCTTCTAGACCAGGACCAAACAACAAATCCCCCGTAAGCGGGATACCACAAAGTTTTACCTTGGACGCACTGTCCCCCTGCCACGTTTTGAGCCACAAGGCCCTTCTGGCTGAGTTGCACAATGCTGCAGACCTTGCGGACATATGAATAGACTCCGCTGAGGCGTCTGCCAAGAAAGCTACCCCCTTCAGTAGCATGGGGAAAGAGGAGAGGATTGTCTCCTTTGCTGTACCTGCCTCGATATGGGATTTAATCTGAGTCAGCCAGTACTCCAAGTTGCGGGCTACCACTGTAGCCGCCATTGCTGGCCTAAGATTACCCTGGGAGGAATCCCAGGTTTTCTTTAACAGGGAATCCATCCTTTTATCCATGGGATCAGAGAGTACCCCCATGTCCTCAAAGGCTAGGTCTGTGTGTCTAGAAACTTGGGAAAAAGCCGCATCAAGTTTTGGCGTCTTATTCCAAACTAAGTTTTCTCCCTCCTCAAAAGGAAATCTTCTTTTCAGCGCCCTTGAGAGAAAAGGTTTCCTTTCCGGATCCTGCCATTCTCTTTTGATGGCATCGACCAGAACGTCATGGACTGGGAAAACCTTCCTTTTCTGTTCCCCTAAGCCTCTGTACATTTGGTCGTGCAGGGACAGCGGCTTCCTCTCCTCCTGAATCCCTAGGGTGGTGTGGATAGCCCCTAAAAGCTCCTCAACCTCCTCTAGAGAGAGTTTGTAACGTGAGGGTTTAGTGGACTCCCCGTCCAACCCCTCTTCATCAGATTCTCCTTGAGAATCAGAGGGAGTGCTGCCTGCTTCTACCTCAATTTCCTCTGCCGATCCTACCGGTCTCTCTGCACCAATAGCGAGGGGTACCGGTGGATCAGGTGAAACCGCCTGTTGTACTGGGGGAGGGGTGCTCTGGGCCTGGGGCAACTGAAAGTTAGCAAACAGCGTTTTAAATGATTGGAAGGTGCTTGAAAGCTCCTTAACAGATGCTGCCAGATCTACCCCCTGTTCTGCTGTCTGCTCTCTCACTACCGCATCCATACACCCCCTACAGAGAGTCTTGTCCCAAGTCTCCCCTAACGTGGACCTGCAGACAGGGCACTTTCTCTTAGAGCCATGGAGCGATTTGCTTGTGTATTTCTGAAAACAAACAGAAACATAGAGAGCAGCAGTATTAGTCAGAACCCCTCAGCTAAATAAACAGGGATCACCAGGAGTGCCTAATCCCCAGGAATGACCACCACCAGGGACCCACTCCTCTCCTACCGACCACCTGGTAGGGAAAACACACCCGTGGAGCTAACAGGGGTTTTGTGAGTCAGGGAACACCACCCCAGGGTTCCACTGACCTTTGCTTGGCTGGTGTCCTTCTCTCCGGGAGCGGTTTTAGAAGCCTCTGCCTCCGACATCCTCCCGCACGGTAACGGTGGCCTCTAGTCCCAAAAATGCTGTCTCTATAGCTGAGTAGGTGACCGCACCAGCCAAGTGCTGGTTCCGCCTTTCTAGGCCGCGTCCGGAACCGGAAGACGCGGCCTCGTGTATCGAATCCGCCCCTTCCGCCGGAACTGACGTCACCCGCCGTCCGACGCAGCCATTGAGTCTCCAGGCTGAAGGGGAAGTGGATTTGATACACAGCGCCACCCTAGGCGCGCGAAAGAGCGGACCTCCCAGCTGCCATCCTTTCGCCAAGGAGCGCTTGAGATGCACGGCGCCCATATAGGCAAGTTAAAACGCACTCGTTTTTACCTGGCGCCAAATACAAAATAGAAAGAGCACAAAAACACCAGGCAACTCCCGGGTCCTGCCCTTCTCTGAAACATAAGCCTTAGCCTCCCCAGCTAACAGCCCTGGTTCCACAGCAGTGTCTCCCCACCGGAGGAAACACCATAACTGAAGGGCCAGTGGGAGGATGAGGCTTTAAAGATCTAAAGAAGGCGGTGTTTTCATAGAAGGGGAGGAGCCGGGATCTCTCGAAGGTGCTGTCCTGAAAGACGAACTAGGGAAACAACGTTTTTTTTCATCGCAAAAAACGACTGTGTGTACGCGGCATTAGATTAGGCCCGATTCACACCCAAGCATTTTTAGTGCTTTTTGCATTTTGCCGATTGCACTACAGAACGTGTCCCATGGGAAACAATATTAAATGGACTTTAGAGCAAATCTGCAAAATGCAAAAAGCACTAAAAATGCATAGGTGCGATTCGGGCCTTAGAAGGGAATGCATGTTTATGTACAGTCACCAGCACAGCCCACACATGGATAGCTTGGAACAGAACATGGAGACACAGATAAGGATTCCGGACATTGAATTTCCCACACTTGTTGAAGGTATTGAAACCAGAAGGTCATTATAGTAAAAGAATGGTTGCAGTGTACAGAATGAATAACTGCAGCTACCAGGGATGGGCCCCTTAGGATGCTGGTCTGTGGTACCCACAAGTGCAGAGTGGATGCCGTCACTGAAGACAAATCAGGGAACACCAATGACTGGACAATAACTTACATTAAGGCCTTGAGTGAGCATGGTCTTGTTGCACACGGGAGCCACAGTTGTTATCATCACCATATTTATCAGCCGTGGAAGAGGCACATATTCTGTGGTCTTGAAGGCGACGGACACTGATGGTTGAGCATCATAAATCTGCAAGAGGCAATCAACAATGATGAGCTGCCTCTCTGGCTAAAAAGAAAGTCTGCGAGGCAAGAGATCAAGCTCTATCACTACCCGGAATCAAGAGCTAATGCGGGTATGTAGACAGTTTGTTTTGTGAACGTTTAAAATAATTTTAACAGAACAGCCATTTAGAGGGAGGAGGGAAGGAGGGAAGGAGGGAAGGAGGGGAGGAGGGAAGGAGGGATGAGAGGAGGTTTCTCGCATCTAATTGATGTGGATGGGGGAATCCTCCCCCGCTTAGCTATTGTATTCAGACACCATCAGAATTATAATACACTAATCAGCGCAGCCTGCTATTGCCTGCAGAGCTGATCAAGCAGGGAAAATAAAAAGTCTACTTATCAACTTCTGTACAACCACCCAGCCCATACATGGATCACAATTCGGCCGTTCCCTGCTGAACCAGACAAATGTTGATCCCTACATGGCTGGCTTTAGTAGCCCTCCGATTTTGCAAAGTGTATAGGAATTTTTTTTTTTTTAGCAATAAGCAAAAAATACATTTACAAAGACTCACCTTTTTCAGAAGTTTGATGTTGTCTAGCCAGGCCGTTTTGAGTCGGGGAACAAAGGAGTACTGCGTTTCCTTAAAATACCGGCTTAGTAAATCTGGACAAACCTTTAGTATATCCACCACCAACTCTCCAATTAGCTCATCCTCAGTCGCTGACTTCAGTCCAACCAGGAACTGCAGAAGGACCAAGTTCCCAGCCCTAGATACAGCAAACAGTGTTTAAAAGGGGCTTAAATGCACACCACCGTCCGTATTCATTTAAAGTAAAATGAGGCACAGTCTTGTTTTTCACTGCACCTTCACAATCCTCTGGCACCCCAATATGAAGATCTTAGTTAATCATAATAGCTCTTACAGCCACTACTTTACAATCGCCTTTAGATTTGCCAACAAGCATGCAGTGCAGGAGCCTGTCAGATTGAATACAATCCGATTGGATAAATTAGGAAGGTTCTCATATTACATTGTTTTGGTAAATCTGAAGTTGACTGTACAGTCAGTAATGCACATGGTGAGCTTTAGTCCTTATTCTTTATATACTTCTACGAAGAATTCACATGGACCTAGCTGTTCCTTCATCTGCCCTCAAGTGCAGTCTCTATAGTCATGTACGGGCATTCATTGTGCCAGCCATAGTGAGGGAAGGGAGGTTCCTGAGAATAGTAAAGACTTTATTGATGATGAAACCATGTAATCGATCACTTGATCTTTCGAAAGGAAACAAAGCTTCCCTGCACTCCATATTGGCTCCATGGATTATAGGTTCCATGCTCAGCTCAGGTCCCCTAACACTATGATAAAAGACAATATGGTACATTTCGGTCAACTTATAGTCAACCATTAAGTAGAGCAGCACAATTAATCGTAATTTTTTTTTAAAAAAATCACAATCTCGATTAACCCCCCTGACGATCTCCAATGCAGAGTTTGCCAATTCTTTCATATAAGAAATAGAGAGACTTTATCTGCTCACTCAGCTGTCAAAAGAAAATATTTGGACAGTTTGCCTAGTTTAGATCAAAGGGATAAACTTCTGTGTGTGTAAAGAACAAAAAAAACAATCGGGCAGTCTGCCAAGTTTTTAACAACATGAAACATTGTAACTAACTTCCTTCTTAGATCAAACTTCTGGGTGTAAATGCAGGAAGCTTAACCAATTAAAGTCCAAATCTCTTTCTGACACTTGTTAAAATTTAAGATCAATATTTTTTGCTAGAAAACAACTTGGAACCCCCAAACATATATATTTTAGCAGAGACCCTAGGGAATAAAATGGCAATTGCTGCAAAATTTTATGTCACACTGAATTTGCCCAGTGGTCTTTCAAATGCAATTTTTGGGGGAAAAAAATACATAAAAAAAAAAAAAAATGTAAGTTAGCCCATTTTTTGGGGTTTTAAGGTGAAAGATGATGTTACGCCAAGAGAATAGCGATCTATCTTCTAAGCAAAAAAATTGCAATTCTCATTTTAGCCATTAAGGTGTAAAATGAAATGAACAAGAGAGTACCATGATCCTTGCAGATCTCTGGAAAAAACGTGCTTAAATATATTTCTCTCACCTTGCAGCTGTGCCCAGGCTGGGGTCATAGAAATTAATTCCATGCTTTAAAGAGCAGCACAGATCCTTCAGAAAGTTGTGTACCAGCTCCCTCATCATCAATTTCCCCGCTTCCTTTGGATCATTTGTGTCCTAAAGAAAGAGATAGACATTCATCTAGTGAACACATAAAATAAAAAAATAAGAGCGCTGATATGCAACAGCCAAACACACTAGCATAAAAGACAGAGTAAGCGTGTGTGCTGACCTAGAAATAGTCAAAGAAGATATCTTAAAGGAGAAGTTCACCCAAAAGAAGAGATGAGAAAGCCTGGGAAAAAAAAAAGCTGAAAAAAATTGGGAGAACATTTTTTTTACCCATTTCTGCCTAAGCAATTTTTTTGGTTTGGTTTTTTTTCTGGGTTTTTTTTTAATCTATGACTTGGTATTCAAGCCATACAACATGAAGACCTTAATGAACGATTTTTTAGACTTTACGTAAAGTCTTAAAGCATTATATGTGCCTGTTGTACTATGTACTTGTATGAGAAAGTAGCCTGTTCTCCTTGTATTTCTTCCTTTGTGCGACATCCCTGATGTTCCTGCCAGTCCCTCTGCTTTCCTATTAAAAACTGACCACACTAAGCAGGTGAGCACAGCACAGTCAATTATCTAGCTATGCTGGGAATTCAGTATACTCTCCTCCAATGGTCAAACTTGTCCGGAAATGCCCCTCCTGCACAGCCATTCACTGGGAAGCTCGGAGTGCTGCTGCTTCTCCTCCCCAGCAGCTCTCATGCAACTGAGAACAGAGAGAATGTTTTAAAAGTATTTATAATGTTTTTTGTTTTTTAATAGCTATATCAAAAAATGTTGCGTTTGATTTCCATTTTAAACTGAAAGGGTTGTTTTATAAGGTGATCGCTTACAATCACTTTAAATTATTGCAAGTTCGCTCAGCTGATGACAAGGAAATCCTGAAATACAATTCAAGTAACACTGCACTTCAACTCAGGTCTCAAAAAAGAGCCACTAGCGGACACTGTAAGGGAAAGGCTATAGTTTCATTTGCTTGGGAGGGTCCATTTTGTACCTCCTACAGTTGGGTGATTGATGGGATACCATAGATCAGGCATATGCAATTAGCAGACCTCCAGCTGTTGCAGAACTACAAGTCCCATGAGACATAGCAAGACTGGCAGCCACAAGCATGACACCCAGAGGCATGATGGGACTTTGCAACAGCTGGAGGTCCGCTAATTGTATATCCCTGCAGTAGATGTTCGTTTCTTTTCTCTCAGATCTTAACTGACAGGTAAGAGGGTACATTTGTCTGACAATATAGTTTATCTTATAACCCTTAAACGATTCCTATATATTTTCTCCACCACCACATCACAACATAATGTTTCCCTAAAGTCTGGTCAGTAAAATAAAATAGTGAGACCAACATCTAGAGTCTTAGGGTAAAGCTGCAATTTGCAAATATTGTGAGAAGAAAGAAAAATTTCCAAATGCTACAAGGATGATCAACACATCCTTGCATGACAGAGGTGCCCTAAAGTAATTGAAAAATAATTTATGGAATGAAAATGAAGAAGACCAGAATAAAAGTAGTTTTGCCTACAGGAGTTCTCAGCATAGGCAAGTTTTGTTTATTTACTGAATAAGCTGAATACATTTATATACACTACATATCGCCTTCCGAGTGTAACAAAATGACTTTCAATTTGTAAAAAAACACCTCAACACAGATTTTCTTTTAAATAAAAATAAATTAAAAAAACAAGAACAACAACGTTTTCTCATGTCTTCAAAATTTACGGAAACTTTTCATTTCTACCCAAAACTGACACGTCAGTTAGAGGCAAATGACAAAGAGCATATTACCCCACTAAGTGATTTAAAATGCTTGTGAACTCCAGATATCTCCCTTTGGAGATAATGATTCTGCTCTTGATGTCTTATTCCTCTTGCTGCAGTGATTTTGCTCTCCTCCTCTGTTTGCAATACTGTAAGGTCCAACGGACCGTTTCAGCAGACAAATTCGATCGTGTGTACGGGCGGACAGACGGGTTTCCAGCAGACAGATTTTAAAACATGCTTTAAAATCTGTCTGCTGGGAACCCGTCTGTCCGACATGTCTGCTGGTTAGTACACTAACCAGCAGACATATCTGCCCGCGCATGGGTCGAATGGATTCAACGCATGCGTGGAAGTGTTTTACTTCCTGGTGACGGTGACATGGCGGCGTTAACGTCACCGCCCTGTCCGCCGGCGGGGATTTTGGTTTGATCGTGTACACACGATCAAACCAATACATCCCAGCAGACAAATCCGATCAAATCGGTCTGTTAGACCGATTTGATCGGATTTATTTGGTCGTGTGTACGCGGCCTTAGAGGCAATGCAAGCCAATGCAAGCCAATACAGCCAGTTCTGCAAGTTACGGTGACAGCTGGTAGGAAGAGTTGGAAACTCAAGAGCAGACAAGCTTGATCACTGGAGACCCTAAAGATTTGCTGAGTCCACCTTCTGGAATTTATTTAAAGCAAAAGCTTCCTCGGCCAATCTTTTTTATTTTTTTTGTGCATTCAATGGATTTTCACATAAAGTAAAACTCACTTGTTTGGTGTCTTCAAATATCCAATGTCCTTTTTCTAGCAAAAGAAGAACTTTAAAAAACCGATGTAGGCATTTTCCATTTTGCTTGTGGGCATTGTGAAGCCCACAAGCACTGATTTCTGGGAAGCCGTGGATGCTCATCCCCCAGAATTCAGCGGCATCTTTGAAAGTTCACACCCCGTTCTGATGGCACAGCAGCCGGCGTCACTTATGTGAAATCTCAAGAGATTTTGCTGGACGGAGTAAAGCATTGTCTCTTGGGAAGCATGACACTGTGCTCCCAGTAGAAACGCCCACTCCTGCGGGAGCTAAAACCCAGAAGTCGCACTTCAGAAAGATATACTACGGTATTTACAACATAAAAAAAAACGATGTGGCTATTGAACATGTTGGTAGTGTAAGGAATGTGATGAGATATAGTTATTTAGGGTGGAACTCCGCTTTAAGATGAAATCAGTTTTGGAAAGGCTTACCCTTTGATCGGTAAAGGGCAATAAAAAAAAAAAAAAAAAACAATAAAAATGCAAGATTCATTCAAAAAGCTGAACTTATCAAAAAGTATGGCCACTGTAGGGTCACCTAGCAGGGACCGATGCAACTGGTTCTCCCCTTAAAAATTGATATCAGGCGGCCACTACAGAGTTCTGCACCCATTCCGTAAAACAGCACAGCATATTGCACACAATGATCTGCCTAAAGACACGGTACCTGCACATCCTTTCTGACATCTGCAATGCCATTCCAGCGGTATAGGGAAGCTATGTGATTCAGAATAGCAGAAGTAAAGAAACGCACTTTCTGGGTCTTTGTTATGGCTTTATTCTGAATAACCTGCAAGAAGAATTACACAAATACGTTGAATGGAAATTAAAGAAGCAAGTTAGAATAAAAGAAAAGAGGATGACATTATTGTAATTACATTTTCTCTCACTGTCAGGTTTTAATTGCCATCTGTTGTGTTCCACTGGGGGATTCATCCTCTATATCAGGGATCCTCAAACTACGGCCCTCCAGCTGTTGTAGAACTACACATCCCATGAGGCATTGTAACACACCGACATTCACAGACATGACAGGAATTGTAGTTCCTGAACAACTGGAGAGCTGTAGTTTGAAGACTCATCCTCTATATTTTCCTTGGTGACCAATGTCAATGATGGAAAACCCAAATTTTCAACAGAAACAGGTGTGGGTAATATTCCAATGGAGACACCTATTGCAGTGGCAACTCATGATAAGAGAGATTTCCTTTTTCTTCCTGTTGGGTTTCTCAAACAGGAAATAAAGGGAAATCTCCCGACAGCACAAAGCCCTAACCATTCCATCTGTAATGAAAGGCTAAAGTTCACCTTTAAAGTGGTTGTAAAGTCAGAAGGTTTTTTATCTTTATGCATTAAGGTAAAAAGCCTTCTGTATGCAGCAGCACGCTTAATACTTACCCTGAGCTCCATCCAGTTCCAGCAATGTTGCAAGATTGTCTTGGCAGCCTGGGACTCCCCTCCTCATTAGCTGAGACAGCAGCAGGCCGCCATTGGCTCCTGCTGCTATCAAAGTCAGTCAGCCAGCCAATGAGGAGAGAAAAGGGTCTAGGCCGGACCAGGGCTCCGTGTCTGAATGGACAGCTGTGACTCAGCTCGGGTGCCCCCAAAGCCAGCTGCTTGCTATGGGGGCACTGAACAGGAGGAAGGGGTTAGAGAAGAGGGACCCTAAGAAGAGGAGGGTCTTGGCTGCCCTGTGCAAATCCACTGCACACAGCAGGTAAGTATGATTTTTATTTTTTTTTAACAAAGAAAGACCTTACAATTACTTTAACCACTTGATACCCGCCCACCGTCAAATGATGGCAGGCGGGTAACTCTCTGTTCCTGACTGCACGTCATATGCCGGGCACACGCGACTGCCGACAATTGAGCTGGGACGTGGAGCTCTGTGTGTAAACACAGAGCTCCACGTCCCTGTCAGGGATAGAGGAGACCGATTGTGTCCCTTGTACATAGGGACACAATCGGTCTCCTCCCCCAGTCACCCCCCCTCCCCCTATAGTTAGAACACAAACTAGGATATACATTTAACCCCTTCCCCGCCCCCTAGTGGTTAACCCCTTCCCTGCCAGTTACATTTATACAGTTATCAATGCATATTTATAGCATTGTTCACTGTATAAATGTAAATGGTCCCAAAAATGTGTCAAAAGTTTCCGATGTGTCCGCTATAATGTCCCAGTTTCGAGAAAAAAAAAAAAAAAAAAAAAAAAAAAAAAAAAAAAAAAAAAATCGCAGATCGCCGCCATTCCTAGTAAAAAATAAATCATAATTATATCCCCTATTTTGTAGGCAATATAACTTTTGCGCAAACCAGTCACTATACGGTTATTGCGATTTTTTTCCCCAAAAATATGTAGAAGAATACGTATCGGCCTAAACTGAGATACATTTTTTTTTTTTTTTTAAATGGGATATTTATTATAGCAAAAAGCCAAAAAAAGGGATTTTTAAATACAGCTTACCTGTAAAATCCTTTTCTTGGAGTACATCACGGGACACAGAGCGGCATATTCATTACTATATGGGTTATATGGAGTACCTTCAGGTGTGGACACTGGCAATCTCAAACAGGAAGTCCCCTCCCTATATAACCCCCTCCCCTAGAGGGAGTCCCTCAGTTTTGTAGCAAGCAGTATGCCTCCCAAAATGGTCACCCAAAAGAGGGGTGGGAGCTCTGTGTCCCGTGATGTACTCCAAGAAAAGGATTTTACAGGTAAGCTGTATTTAAAAATCCCTTTTTCTTTCTCGTACATCACGGGACACAGAGCGGCATATTCATTACTATATGGGATGTCCGAAAGCAATGCTTTAATGAGGGGAGGGAGACATCTTCCAAAGAAGGATTCAATTTAGAGGTATACTCAAATAATAATAATAATTCCAACTTAGTCAAGAAAAAACTTTTTTTTTTTTTTTTTCTTTTATACAACCAAGGGTGCCCCTGATCCCGAGGATCTTAAACTGCAGCCTGTAGTACTGCCTGTCCAAAGGCAGAATCCGCATTCCTTCTCACGTCTAGTTGATAAAACTTTGTAAACGTGTGGACTGATGACCACGTCGCCGCCTTGCATATCTGAGCCATAGAGATCTGATGGTGTGCTGCCCAGGAGGCGCCCATGGCCCTGGTAGAATGGGCCTTTACCGACAAAGGAGGAGGCAACCTCTTCAAACCGTAGGCTTGAATGATTAATTGTCTAATCCATCTCGAGATGGTGGATTTTGCAGCTGCCTGCCCCTTCTTGGGGCCATCTGGTAGAACGAACAACACATCTGTTTTCCGGATCTTTTCTGTAGCTTTAAGATAGGCCTTCATGGCCCGGACAATATCCAAGGTATGCAGCAACCCCTCCTTTCTAGATGTGGGTTTCGGAAAGAAGGATGGAAGTACCAAATCCTGGTTCAAGTGAAAAATTGGATATAACCTTTGGTAGAAAGGAAGGATGGGGCCGGAGAACTGCCCTGTCCTTATGTAGAATGAGATATGGTTCCTTACACGATAAGGCTGCTAATTCTGACACTCTCCTGGCCGAAACTATGGCGACCAAGAAAACCAACTTTCTTGTCAGTAAAACTAAAGGAATCTCAGCCAACGGCTCAAAGGGTTGTTTCTGTAGAGTGGACAGGACAAGATTTAAGTCCCATGGACAAATTGGTGACTTGACAGGAGGATTAATACGCAAGACCCCCTGTATGAAGGTCTTTACCAGCGAGTGGGTGGCCAGCGGCCTCTGAAACCACACTGACAGAGCTGAAATCTGTCCCTTGATTGTGCTTAATGCCAGGCCTTTATCCACTCCTAGCTGGAGAAAACTTAACACCCTATCAATGGTATATTTGCGGGAATTCCATCTTTTGGATTCACACCAGCCTACGTAGTTCCTCCACACCCTGTAATAAATCACCCTGGAGGCCGGCTTTCTAGCCCTAATCAGGGTAGGAATTACCTGCCTAGACAGACCTCTACCCCTGAGAATCAGGGATTCAGCCTCCAGGCCGTCAAATTTAGACGCTGTAATGTAGGGTGGAGGATCGGGCCTTGTGAGAGTAGGTCTGGTCGTAGAGGAAGAGTCCAAGGGTCTCCCACTGCCATCTTCAGGACTAGTGAGTACCATGTCCTCCGGGGCCAAGCTGGAGCTACTAGAATGACTGGCTTGTGCTCCACTCTGATCCTGCGCAACAGGCGAGGAAGTAACTGTAGCGGAGGGAATGCATATAGAAGTTTGAATTGATGCCAAGGGCAAACCAACGCATCGGTTCCGCAGGCCATAGGGTCCCTCGCTCGAGACACGAACCTGTCTAGTTTCTTGTTGAACCTGGATGCCATTATATCTACGTCTGGCATTCCCCACCTCTGGCAGATTGTCTGAAAGACCTGGGGATGCAGAGACCACTCCCCCGGCGACAGAATCTGGCGACTTAAGAAGTCTGCCTGCAGGTTGTCCACTCCGGGAATGAATATCGCCGAAATGCAGGGTACATGAACCTCTGCCCACTGAAAAATCAAGCTCACCTCCCTCTGAGCGGCCTGACTCCTGGTTCCCCCTTGGTGGTTTATGTATGCCACCGCTGTGGCATTGTCTGACTGGATTCTCACCGGGAACCCCTGTAATCTGGAGGTCCATGCCAGAAGGGCTAGGCGAGCAGCTCTGATCTCCAAGATATTGATGGGGAGCTGCCTCTCTGTTTCACCCAAGTTCCCTGGCGAGAGAACCCCTCGAAGACCGCCCCCCAGCCTGCCAGGCTGGCGTCTGTGGTAACTACCTTCCAGACAACAGGGCTGAAGGATTTTCCCTTTAGAAGATTCTGAGGGTTCAACCACCAGGCCAGGCTTTGTCGGACCCTTGATGATAGCGTCAAAGGGGACTCTAAGGCATGTGCTCTCTTGCCCCAGGCTGCTAGAATGGCTGCCTGTAGGACGCGAGTGTGGATCTGAGCGTATGGTACTGCCTCGAACGTGGCCACTAGCTTGCCTAGTAATCGCATACACAGGCGAATAGTTGGTTTTTTCTTGCTTAGAACCAACTGAACCAACCCCTTGATAGCCTCGATCTTTACAAGGGGCAGGAACACCCTTTGCTGTTCTGTGTCTAACCTCATGCCGAGGTATTCCAACTGCTTTGTAGGCTGGAACGCTGACTTTTCCCGGTTTAGGACCCAGCCGAATCCTTCGAGGTACTGAACCGTGAGGTTTACTGCCTGTTGCAGACACGGCCGTGAGTGATCTATGATTAAAAGGTCGTCCAAGTATGCTAGGACTGTGACCCCTTGGATCCTTAAATTGGCCAGAACTGGGGCTAGGATCTTCGTGAATACCCGGGGGGCCGTGGCCAGCCCGAAGGGGAGCGCCCTGAATTGGAAGTGTCGCTGCCCCACCGCGAAGCGTAAAAATCTTTGATGCGACTGAAAGATTGGTACATGAAGGTAAGCATCCTTTATGTCTATGGAGGCCAGAAAATCGTCCCTCTGAAGCGCGGCGGCTGCTGACCGGATGGATTCCATCCGGAAGGAACGAACCCTTAGGTAACCGTTTAACCTCTTTAGGTCCAAGATTGGCCTGACATCGCCGTTGGGCTTTGGTATGACAAAGAGATTGGAATAGAAACCTAGCCCTTGCTCTTGGGCTGGCACCTCTATTATTACGTCCTGGCAAAGCAGGTGATCCAAAGCTGCCAGCATTGAGGCCTTCCTTGCTGGATCCTTTGGTAGCCTTGACTCTTGAAAATGAGGCGGAGGAAAGTTTAGAAACTCCAGTCTGTAGCCTGTGGTTACAGACGCCCGGACCCATTTGTCGGGGATCTTGGCTTCCCAAACTTCTGAGAAGAAACGAAGCCTTCCCCCCACCCGCGAGAGTGGGGGCGCCCCTTCATAAGGCAGACTTAGGGGCTGTCTTTGTCGGCTTGCGATACCACGGCCTCTTACCCCCAGGGGCCTGTCCCTGCGATCTACTGTTAACGTTGGATCGTGCAGGCGGCCGTCGATACTGCCTGGAATTTGAGGGCCCTGAGACAGGAAAGAGCTGCCTTTTAAATGTAGGACCCCGGAATGTCTTTTTGACCGGTAAAAGGGTACTTTTGCCACTTGAAATAGTCTGAATGTATTTATCCAGATCCTCCCCGAAGAGTCGTCCTCCATGGAAGGGAAACCCTGCCAGAAGCTTTTTGCATGGGGGCTCCGCCGCCCAGTTCTTCAACCATAAGAGCCTTCTCATGTGCACCAAAAATAGTGATAAACGAGAGGCCTGCTGGATGGAATCCTTTATAGCATCTACAGCAAAACACAGAGCTCTGGGAATGTCAGAAAACTCTTCTGCTTGTTGGGTAGGCATGTCCTTTAACATTTCTTTTGTCTGGTCCTTTAACGCCTGACAAACTCCAATTGCAGCCACAGCTGGCTGTACCACTGCTCCTGCCGTAGCAAAGGATGCTTTTAAAAGTGTCTCTAACCGTTTATCAACCGGATCTTTAAACATATGTATGTTTTCCACCGGGCAAGTTAGTGATTTATTCACACATGAGATGGCTGCATCCACCACTGGGAGCCTCCACCTCTTGGAGAATTTTTCCTCCATGGGGTAAATGACCGCAAATCTCTTCTCGGTGGCAGAAAAATCCTGTCCGGCCGTACCCAATCCCGAAAGATCAATTCCTCCAAGAGAGGATGGACCGGAAAAACTGCGTTGCTTAACGGAGCTTTCAAAGAGCCCAGAGAGGATACCGGAGGAACCTGAGGCTCTGGCAATGGTAAACTAAATGCCGAGCGGACCATGTCCGTCAAAGACTGCACCCACAGTCTCTCTGTCTGGGAGTCTGAAAATGGTTCCTCAGAGGTAGATCCCTCAATCCCTGAACCCTCTTGGTTCAGGTCTAGTTGATCCTCCTGCGATTCCAATTCCTCCGGAGAGAGAATCTCAGCATCTGAGGATACACCTCTTGGTGATGGGGATCTAACCCGTTTCTTGCCAGGAATAGCTCTAGCGATCAATGCTGCTATTCTCTCTTCTAGCCCCCCTAGGGATACAGCTAGCATCTCCTCTGTGATAAACACAGGGCTGGGCTGATCTGGGCCAGCCTCCGCACCAGACCCCCTAATGGCTCATCCAAGGCGACCTTTATGGGAATAAGTTGCGGGGAAAGTATCGGCATATCATCAGAATCAGAGGGGGAACCCTTTGTTTTTTGGTCTTTTTTGTACCCTTTGACCCCGAACCTTTGGAAGCCATAATACAAAATCGAGGGACTCCGCCAACAACAACAGACTGTAGTGGCCAGGAGTACAAAACTAGAGTTTAGGGGACAATAGATCACTAATGCCCAAAAACTGATGGGGCCCCGTATGTTTTTTTTTTTTTTTTTAAATATATACAAGTCTCTTTCTTTTTTTTTTTTTTTTTCCAAACATACAGTGACCCCAAACTTAGTTTGCCAGCCTCCAACCTGCTGCAAAAAGGGGAATTTCTTGGCTTAACAAAAAGGCATTGGAACAAAGTCCAGCATGTACTACCCCTCTTCCGCCACCGGGAGTCACTGTTCTGCCGCTCTGCGTCCTCTCCCTTTGAGATCAGCCTCAGACTGAGCACTGACAATGCCTGCTGATCTATAACAGCACAAGGCGCGCCCCTGTATGACGCTGCAGGCACGCCCCCCCCCCCCCGCCCTCCTCTCCGAACGGCGCGAAAAACGTCTATAAGACGCGCGCGCGCGCGTATGCCGGAGCAGGAGGAACATGGAGGAGCCGCGCTGCTGGAGACCCAGGACTGCAGTATCAGGCGGCAGATTCAAACCCCCGGCCAGGTAGGACTCTCCAAAAGGCCCCATAGGGATCCTTACCAGTCCTAGGAAGAAAGCAGCAGGTAGCTAGCAACACCATTCTTAGACAGGGGAACCTAGTGATGGGGGAAAAGGGATCATCCTGTCTTTCTCAGACATAGTGAGCAAGGTTGCCAATGCAGAGCATACTTAGGCTACCCCCCTTTTAGGTTACCCCGGAGAGCCTGCTGTCGAACCAAGTCCCGCAGGCTCCCCTCTTACCTGCTCCATGCTGCAGGATGTTTGTCCAGCAAAACGATCCAATCTTCTCCCATCTCCGTGGGTAGCGTAGTAGACCTTCAGGCCCTGGGGTCCTATGAAGGTACCCACTGTCCTGGACCTATATAGCACCCTGGCAAACAGGAACTTATGGTTCTTTATGAACTCCAAGTCCTGGGCCCAGGGTCCAGCCCTCCAAAGAGGAGCATTATAGGCAAAACCCCACGGTTTGGGGCCCGGGTACTGTCCACTTTGGCACTGAGGCTCCTTGGACAGATCCGGTTAGCCCGCCCTTAATCCCAAGGATGTGGAGCAAAGCTATTCCGTGACCAACACCTAAGACACTGGCGAAAAAACTGAGGGGAGGGGGTTATATAGGGAGGGGACTTCCTGTTTGAGATTGCCAGTGTCCACACCTGAAGGTACTCCATATAACCCATATAGTAATGAATATGCCGCTCTGTGTCCCGTGATGTACGAGAAAGAAATTGTGTATTTTTTCAAAATTGTCGCTATTTTTTTGTTTATAAAGCAAACAAAAAAAAAAAAAAACGCACGGGCGATCAAATACCACCAAAAGAAAGCTATTTGTGGGGAAAAAAAAGGATGTCAATTTTGTTTGGGAGCCACATCGCACGACCGCGCAATTGTCAGTTAAAGCGACGCAGTGCCGGAAGCTAAAATTTTGTCTGGGCAGGAAGGGGGTGTATGTGCCCAGTAGGCAAGTGGTTAAAACAATTATAAATATATATTTATTAATAATAAATCCACATATTTTTGCAGGAAAAAAAATGCATTTATTATTTTTTTCCTATAGAAGCCTGTAACCATTAGCTCAGTAGGTCGTGGTGCAATGTTAGGCTCTTGCACACCCACACTCTCCAGCTTTCTGCCCATATCTCTGTACAGGCTTTCAGTTAGAAACATGGTAGTGTCCATTGACTAGGAGTGTGATAATCAACAGATGGAAATTGTAGTTTGTTAGTTTACAGATCGCTGTGAATTAATGACATGGTTGTGTAGGCAGGGCCCCACACAGACGCAACACTTTTAAATGTGGCAGTGCAAGGAGCTCTGTGGGTGGCTTGCGGGTGCTTAGGACCATGGTACACCCCAAATACAGGTGTAACATGTTCTTAATGGTGAACTTAGGCTTTAAAATGTTGTGCTGAATTATTGCACAGAGAGTTTATGCTTTGAAAGCAGTGTATTAGAACAGAGACCTTACCTTGGTTTGCAGCAAGGACAGCAGGAGATTTATTGTGGATATTCTATCTTCTTTTATTCCAGTGAAGAAAATCTCACTAAAGAAACCTAAAAAAAAAATATATATATTATATATTATAATATAAAAATAATGTATATAATGTGAATGTGTAAACCATAACTGGCACAAATCTAGTAGGACGCAGTCTTGTGGCTTTGAAGAGAACCAGTCACCAAAAAAAAGCATCTGTTAATACTTTGAATTTAATTTGTTGGGCGAGCGGACGCCAGTGGAGGGATTGACAAAGAGGAGCAGCAGAGAGAGCGGTTGGCAAGGTGGACGAGTCTGGCAGCAGCATTCAGGATGGACTGAAAGGGGGTTAGAGTATGCAGAGGTAAGCCAATGAGGTGGTAGTTGCAGTAATCGAGGCGAGAGATGACCAGGGAGTGAATTCGTTTTGTTGTGTCATTGGTAAGAAAGGGGCGTATTTTGGAGACATTGCAGGGGTTGAGGCGGCAAGATTTGCACAGCGATTGGACGTGAGGCTTGAAGGAGAGTTCAGAGTCCAGGACTACACCTAGGACCTACACCTGGCATGTGGGGATGGGCTTATGGTTGTGCCATCAATTTTGACAGAGAGATCAGGGGAAGAAGCATGTGCGGGAGGGAAAATTATAAGTTCAGTTTTGGATAGATTGAGTTTGAGGAAGTGGTGTGACATCCAAACTGATATATCTGGTAATGAATTAGTGATACATGAGGAGAATGAAGGGGCGAGTTGAGGGGCGAGTGTCGTCAGTGCAGAGATGGTATTGGAAGCCGTGGGAGGCTATCAGCTGACCCAGGGAGGAGGTGTAGATTGAAAATAGGAGGGGTCCAAGAACAGAACCTTGGGGGACCCCAACAGAGAAAGGAATAGGAGAGGAGAAAGTAGAATTGTAAGTAACGCTAAAGGTGCGGTTGGATAAGTAGATAGAGAGCCAGCGAAGACTACGGTCACAGAGACCAAAGTCATGGAGTTTTTTTTAAGGTAAGAGGGGGTGGTGAACTGTATAAGGCAGCAGAGAGGTCCAGAAGTAGGAGCACAGAATAGTGTCCCTTGGTTTTGGCCGTTAGTATATAGTTTGTTAGTTTTAGGAGAGCAGTTTCTGTGAAATGGTGAGGACGAAATCCAGACTGAAGGGGATCAAGAAGGTTATTATTGGCATGGTGGATGCTCAGTCGGTTGTAGACTAGACGTTCAAGGAGTTTGGATAAAAAGGGGAGCAAGGAGATTGGGCGTAGGTTGTCAAGATTGGATGGGTCCAGTGTTGGCTTTTTAAGTATGGGGCTGACTAGTGCATGTTTTAAAGAGTTGGGGAAGATGCCAGACGAGAGGGAGAGATTATACAACAACTTTGATGTCCAAAAGTAGCATCACAAGTGTAAATGGAGCCCAATTCTTACATTGGTGCAGCGATTTCTTTCAGGAATTTAGACTTGTATTTTTTCTATAACAGCAGACATATCAGACAAAAAAAAAAAAAAGGGGAGAATACCATTTCTCACTAGAATAAAATTTTAAATTTTACAATAGCACATGCTAACACCAATGAATAGTGAAATATAAATGTTATGGCTTAGGCACTTTGTAAATCATCAATGCTCTCTGTAGTAAAGTCATGTGTTCTATAGATTGTAACAGAATGTTCTCTATATTATCTTCTCATGGCCAACAGTGCCATCCACTGGTTTTTATAAGTATTACAATAACTTATTCACAATCACTTGTCCTGATGCCTACAGTATTTCTTCTAATATTCATTTGGGTATACAACAAAACTCTAAGGCTGCTTTCACATTGCAGCGTTACCCGCGGTGGCGGTATAGCAGCGCGATTTTTAGCGCTGCTATACCGTCGTATTTACCGTGGTATTCGGCCGCTAGCGGTGTGGGTTTTAACCACCGCTAGCGGCCGAAAAAGGATTAATACCGCCCGCAATGCGACTCTATAGAGGCGCATTGCGGGCGTTATTACCGCGGTTTCCCATTGATTTCAATGGGAAGGAGCAGTATAGGAGCAGTGAACACACCGCTCCTATATCGCTGTAAAGATGCGGCTAGCGGGACTTTTGGAGCGGTCCTGCTAGCGCACCGCTTCAGTGTGAAACCCGTCGGGCAAGTTTTTTCACACGGTATAGCAGCGTTATTTTTAGCGCTGTACCGCGTGAAAAACGCCCCAGTGTGAAAGGGCTCTAAGAGATAATCTCTGATCCCCTTTGAGTCACTGGTGGTCAAAACTGTATACAGCCATAGAAAGAAAAAAGATTTTCCTTTTTCCTTCACTGAACAGACAGAGTCTGTCTGGGCTGACCTGAACGGGCATGCTCCTGCTCTATCAGCATTACACTGGATCACAAGAACAGGAGGCTTGCTGCCAAGATAGCCAGATCGTTTTTTTACCTGCAGCCTGCAAATCATTTCCACCAATGGGTATATAAGAGGAGTTGGATCAACAGGAGAAAGCCCATTCAAAAATTAGAAAAACACACACAGTGGGGGAGATTTACTAAAACTGGAGGACTCAGAATTGGGTGCCGCTGTGCATGATAGCCATTCGGCTTCTAGCTTCAGTTTGTTCAATTAAAGCAGGGATCTCCAAACTACGGCCCTCCAGCTGCTGTGGAACTACACTTCCCATGAGGCATTGTAAAACTCTGACATTCGTAGACATGACTAGGCATGATGGGAATTGTAGTTCCTGAACACCTGGAGGGCCATAGTTTGGAGACTCCTGAATTAAAGGAACACCAAGGCTGCATTCACACCTTAGCGCGGCATTTGGACCGCGATTTGCCGCGTCAAAACGCGTTTTTAACCTTGTTTTTTTTTACAGTTCATTGTCGGCTATGCCGAACGCCAAAGCTGCCTGGAAAAAAGGGTCCGGGACTTGTTTTGAGCTTCCAGCGTGGAGATGTGAACCATCTCCATAGAGAGCAATGTTAAATCACCCCTCCAGCGTATTTTAGGCTGCAATAGCGTCGGGCTTCAGGCGACAAAACGCCTAGGTGTAAATGGAGCCTAAAAGAAAAAAAAATGTTTTGGGTTAAAACAACAAACATGTTATACGTACCTCCACTGTGCAGCTCGTTTTTCACAGGGTGTCCCTGAACCCGGTCTTCTGGGGTCCCACGGCAGCTGTCTCGGCTCCTCCTCGCAAGAGCTTTTCACCTTTATGCGAGCTCCCCCTGTATCTTGCCAGCACGCTCCCATGATACAGCGGCGACCATAGCCGCTCACTGTATCACTCAGCCCCATTCCACGCCGCATCGCGTCATTGGATGCGATTGACAGCAGCGCCAGCCAATGGCTGCGCTGCTATCAATCTATCCAACCTAGCCAATCAACGGCCACAGACTGAGAACTGAGGAGGATGACGGGGGTGAGCGCGGGACTTTCAAGGGTCAGGTAAGTAAAACGGGGGCCGGTACGGTCGGATGTTTTTTCACCTTAATTCATAGGATGCATTAATGTGAGAAAACATTTACCTTTACAACCCCTTAAAGCTTTGACAATTAAAACCTGGAAGCCGATTGGTTTCTATGCAAAGTTGCACCATATTTTGCACTCTCCAGTTTTAGTAAATAACCCCTAGTGTGTCAGTGATGTCAGGGCTGCAAGACCATGGCGTTTCTGGTACAGTGGAAGGTTTTGATATAATATGATTAAAAGTGTACAGATAAGTGACTATGACTAAAGCGGAGTTCCACCCAAAATTGGAACTTCCGCTAATCTCACTCCTCACCCCCTTACATGCCACATTTAGCATGTAATTTTTTTTTTGGGGGGGCGGCCTTTAGGAGGAGTGGGACTTCCTGTCCCACTTCCTGCTTCCGCCGAGGGGCTGGTTAGGCGATTAAGCTTAATCGCCTACAGCAGCCCCTCCCTGTAGGCGATCACATGGGACACATGACAGGTCCCATGCGATCGCCTGTCCAATCAGCGGCGGGCCACGCCGCTCGCACATGCGCAGTGGGTGCCCAGCCGTGAAGCCGAAGGCTGTCACGGCCGGGTGCCCACAGTTGTGATGAGGATGCCGGGCCGGGGAGGGGGGGGGAGGAGCCTAGCCCCGGTCGGCGCGTCGCTGGAACAGGTAAGTGTCTGTTTATTAAAAGCCAGCAGCTACACTTTTTGTAGCTGCTGACTTTTAATAAACACAATTTTTGGCTGAACTCCCCTTTAAGGGTTTGTAAAGGTTCATGTTTTTTCACCTTAATGCATCCCATGGAGTCTCAGCGTTGATTGGATAGATTGATAGGAATAAAGCCATTGGCTCCCGCTGCTGTCAATTAAATTCAATGACGCAGTCGCAGGGGGGCAGGGCGAGTCAAGTCAAACACTCGGCGGCTATGGATGCCGAGTGTATGACACGGGAGCTGCAAGAGCGCAGAGGGACCCCAGAAAAGGCGTATTGGGGGCCACTCTGTGCAAAACAAACTGCACAGTGGAGGTAAGTATGACATCAAAATAACAAACAACTCAGCCTTTACAACCACATTAGGCACCAAAATGGTCAGTTCAGCAGAAACTGGTCAAATTTCAGTCCATGTGTACTGCCGTCTGTGCAGAAGTGGGAGTCCCTGCTGTCAGAATAAAAAGGCACAGTGGGAGAGATTGCTGTATCAACGTAGCTTGGAGGTGATCTGTGGGGGTTTTAGCTCAAACGGCTGGTTGGAAAAACTCAACGTGTATACTTTAAGCTTTAATCACTATACTTAGATTACCTTTGAGCTCCAGAACTTGAACAATGTTAGTATTATCCCCAGAAATCAGGAAGGAGAGAGCAAACTGTATATATGCCATCCTAACATCCGGTCTGCCCTACAATAGAAAGACAGAAGGTTTCAATCATGCAAGAGGAATCAGGGACATTGCAAATAAAATTGACATAAAAGCATTTTTATCTTCCCTTCAACTAAATGCCAGACAAAACAAAATACACAAATAAATGAAGCTCTGATCACCATTATATATCCCATAATATAGGATTTCTATGCAAGAATTGTAAGTTTCTGTAAGTAACCTGGTATCAACCTTCCATTCAACCATACTAAATATTAAATTATTTGTATTTTATTTTCACTATTCATAATTTGTTACATACATTATGGAAATGTAACTTTTTTTTTAACCTAGAAATAAGCACACAACTATATTATTACATTTATAGGCTCTTTGCAGCTTTAAAAAGGTGGCCACACACCTTAAATGAAGCTGGGACAGTCCAGCCTAGCCCAGGGGTAGGCAACCATAGAGAGCTGGAGAGCTACTTCATCAACACTGATGAAGTCAAAGATCACCGGCACAGTGTCCCGTTGGGGCGGTTCACACCAGAACGCAGTGGCAGAAAGGCATGTTCTAATGCAGGGCTGGCCAACCAGTGGCCCGCGGAGCCTTCCGATGTGGCCCGCAACCTCCTGCTCTGGAATGGTGGGCTGGCAATCCCAGATCTCAGGTTGCCGACCCAGGATAGACACAGTTGCACTACGCTGCACCCACGATGTGGGTAAACTGCAGCACATCAGTGTGAAAGGAGTCTTATGCCCTTTTCACATGATCAGCCCGACCAAATGGGACCCTCAATTCACCTCTATAGAACGTCAGATGTCTGTTTACGCCCCGCCTACCTCCAATAAAAAAACAGAAGGGAATTCATCTCCTTCCATCTGGGCGGATCGGATCGGAGGGCCTATAGAGTAGCCGTTACCTGTCATCCGCCCGCTCTGCTCATTGTGGCCCTCGACTGGTTACCATGTTGCTTAAGTGGCCCTCGCTATTCAAAAGGTTGGGCAGCCCTGTTCTAATGTGTCTTTCCGGCACTGTGCTCAAAAGGCACTGCTCATGATCTACTGCGGGTGATGATACATTGTTAAGCCTAAACGCAGGGTTCCAGTGGCTGTAGGTAAAACAGAAGGTTCTTTATCGTAATGCATTCTATGCATCAAGATAAAAAATCTGTGTGCGGCAGCAACCCCCCCCCCCCCCCTAGATCTAGCGATGTTGCAGAAAAGTCTAGGCTGCCCGGGACTCCCCTCCTCATTGGCTGAGACAGTAGTGCGGTGCCATTGGTTCCCGCTGCTGCCAAAGTCAGTCAGCCAAAGAGAAGAGAAAGGGGGCCGGCTCTCACTCCCCGCTGCTCACTGATGACAGCGGAGGCAGCAGGGGGAGGGATTACCCGAAGGCATGGTGGTGGAGAGAGAGAGAGAGAGAGAGAGAGAGAGAGAGAGAGAGAGAGAGAGAGAGAGAGAGAGAGAGAACACCAGTCCAGTAACTACAAGTAAGGGGTCGGCGGTGCAGACCTGTTTGTGGTCTACCGGTCTGATCGATGGGTTGCCGCCGCCCCCCCCCGATCAGACAGTGTTATGGATCAGTATGCGTGCCTGGATTGCTATGGATACTTACTTGTTTGTCTCTTTTCTTTAGCAATCCCGGTAGGTACTTGTTGTTGAAATCAAAATGGCTGAAAACATCCCTGGCACAGTCTGGTCCTTGTGTCACCATTGCAGACAACAAGTTGAGGCAAATTCGGGACATCCTGTGCACATTAAAAAATGTAAGGATTTTAGAAGAAGGAAACTGAAATGATACAAACAACTTTACCTATTGCTTAGGAAATATTGTGTTATTAACAGTAGCAGTCCAGAGTTTTGAAATGTACAGCACAGCACAGCACAGCACAAAGTGGAGACGGGTGGAGCCCATAGTAAACAAGAAACCAGACTGGGAGCAGTGTGAACCACGCAACATACAGTATACTGCAGAGAGAAGAGCAGTTCAAAGAATGCAACATCCAGCACAGTTTAAGATAGAGCTGTACAGCGTATATAAATTTCAGCACAGCTTTCAATGTTCTGGTATGTATATGTAAGTCAAAAATAATACAAAAGAGAAGAGAAATTGAGCATTTACTATATACATAACAAAGATGTTGTCAAATGAAAAGATATAATAAAATAGTTACAAAAACGTGAGGGGTGTACTCACTTTTGTGAAATACTGTAGATAAGGACTTCACACTATACTCTAACTGGTACGATTAAAGAGGGGTAGCATAGCAGCAGTGTGGGTAAATCTTTCTAAAGGAGCCCCCGGACAGAAGTAATAACCTGACAGGGGTTCTTTACCTTCTCCACACAATTAAAGACAACACAACCAACATTTTAAACCCTGTCATTAACCACTTAAGACCCGGACCAAAATGCAGGTAAAGGACCTGGCCAGGTTTTGCGATTCGGAATCGTGTTCGTGCGACGTGGCTCCCAAACAAAATTGGCGTCCTTTTTCCCCACAAATAGAGCTTTCTTTTGGTGGTATTTGATCACCTCTGCGGTTTTTATTTTTTGCGCTATAAACAAAAATAGAGCGACAATTGTGAAAAAAAAATTCTATATTTTTTACTTTTTGCTATAACAAATATACCCAAAAATATATAAAAAAAATATTTATTTTCCTCAGTTTAGGCCAATACGTATTCTTCTACCTATTTTTGGTAAAAATAAAAACAATTGCAATAAGCGTTTATCGGTTGGTTTGCGCAAAATTTATAGCGTTTACAAAATAGGGGATAGTTTTATTGCTTTTTATTAATTTTTTTTTTTTTTTACTACTAATGGCAGTGATCTTTTTCATGACTGCGACATTATGGCAGACACTTCGAACAATTTTGATACATTTTTGGGACCATTGTCATTTTCACAGCAAAAAATGCATTTAAATTGCATCATTTATTGTGATAATGACAGTGCAGTTTGGGAGTTAACCAAGAGGGGTGCTGAAGGGGTTATGTGTGACCTAATGTGTGTTTACAACTGTAGGGGGGTGTGGCTGTAGGTGTGACGTCATCAATTGTGTATCCCTATAAAAAGGGATCACACAATCGATGATGCCGCCACAGTGAAGAATGGGGAGGCCGTGTTTACACACAGCTCTCCCCATTCTTCAGCTCCAGGGACCGATCGTGGGACTTCGGACCGGGTCACAGGAGCGTGCCGCGGGCGTGCGCCATGACCTACGGCTGGGTACTAGCACAGCACGTACCTGTACGTGCATGTGCCCAGCCATGCCATTCTGCCGACGTAAATGTGCAGGAGGCGGTCCTTAAGTGGTTAAAATGAAATCTTCCCAAAGTCATAAAAGAACAGTGTTAATACTTACCTATCCTGCTGTCCCTAATGCTGAACACCAATGTTGCAGTAGTACTCTCTCTCTAAAGTCTGCATTGAAACCTACACAACTTGTTGTTCTCTGGGGTCCCCCACAGCTCTCACTGCTTCCACGTTCTGACCTTCAAATGACTACTCTCTCCTGTAGTGAGAGGAGGTTACAGGTAAGTACCAGCAAGAGCTGCGGGGACCACAAAGATCGATACTCCCCCGAAGTGTAAGTTTTGCTGCAAACCTCAGAGTAACAGTGCTTCTGAACTGAGCCGCATTTGTAGAAAGGTGTACATTAGCACTATTCTTTTACAGGCTTAACTTTAATTTATAAGATGGTAGCTTTAACGGCTTGCCGACCGCCTCCTGTAGATATACGTCAGCCCCCTGCCGCGTGCTCCGTTACCATGCCTGTGGACTCGATGTCCGCCAGTGTCCCGCAATCGTGTCACGGAGCGGTAGAACGGGGAGATGCCGGTGTAAACAAGGCATTTTCTTATTCTGCCTAGTGATAGGACAGTGATCTACTGCACCCTGTGATCGGAAGCAGTGATCATTGTCTCGTCACTCGTAGCCCATCACCCCCACAGTTAGAATCACTCCCTAGAACACACCTAACCCCTTCCTCATCCCCTAGTGGTTAACCACTTCCCTGCCAGTGTCATTTACACAGTAATCAGTGCATTTTATTTTAGCACTGATCGCTGTATAAATGACAATGGTCCCAAAATAATGTGAACAGTGTCCGATGTGTCTACCGCAATGTCACAGTCACAATAAAAATCGCAGATCGCCGCCATTACTAATTTAAAAAAAAATTCCATAAATCTATCCCCTATTTTGTACACACTATAACTTTTGCGCAAACCAATCAATATACGCTTATTGCATACATAGCGGCCTAAACTAAGAAAAAAAAATATATTTTTTGGGGATATTTATTATAGCAAAAAGAAAAAAAAATGCTTTTTTTTTTCAAAATTGTCGCTCTATTTTTGTTTATAGCGCAAAAAATAAAAACTGCAGAGGTGATCAAATACCACCAAAAGAAATCTCCATTTGTGGGGAAAAAAGGACGCCAATTTTGTTTGGGTACAACATAGTACGACCGCGCAATTGTCAGTTAAGACAGTGCCGATTCTTCGGGGGCTGAAGTGGTTAAAGTCTAAGGTAAGCCATAGTTGATGATTTTTGTACAACCAGCAGGTTGAACAAATTTTTTTTTGATTCCTACATTATACACACTCAGTGTCTGTTATTGTATTCTAACAATGGGGAGAGTTCTCTACCATTAGAATACAATGAGCTCTGTTTCTGGCTATAGCTGGGGGCACTAAACAAGGAAAAAAATAACAGACAGGCTAGTTGCACAGAAGTGCAGAAGCCCCCCTTATACTTGTACAAAAAAAGTGACAACCATCCCAACCTATAGCTGAACCCTCGCAGGAAGGTGCACTTTTAAGGGCAATGCACATCACAAACAAAAGATTTGTCAGCACACTTACCAGCCAGCCTGCAATACAAACAAATTGTTCCTGTCTAACGTAAAAACAGAGGGCTTTGCTTGCATACATTCGCAAATATATGCCACGGTGCCCAAGTCAAGGGACCTCTGTATATACTGCGGCCCTGACTTTCCAAAGCCTCCATAGTAGGAGCTCATATAAGAATGGATAGATTAAGAGGCCTCCACTAATACTTATCTGAGCCCCATCTCGATCCAGCGATGTTCACGAGAGCAGAGGCTTCCTTATTGGCTCAGACTGTTGCGGGATCGGAGTTGCGGTGTGTAAAGCCTTTCCATCGGACAAATCTGTGAAGTTTTGTCCAAAGGGCATTGGCCGTGAACTTGTTCTGCATACAAACGGCAGAACTTTTATCGGCCAACAAACAGTAACTACGTGTTTTTTCTGCTCTTTAGTGCCACCCTTTGGGAAACATCTGCTAATGTTGTGCTACGGTTAGCATTGCTTCTGAGAATGCGCGTTTGTACTTTGGATTTTTTTTCCGACTGACTTGTGTACACATGATCGGATAATCCGACGGCACACATTTGTCGTTGGACAATTTTAAAGCATGCTATCCCACATTTGTTGCCAGAAAATCCGACAATTATCTGATGGAGTGTACAGTCAACCCTGCCATCACAAAATTGATGTAGAAAAATGTGATTGTGTGTGTACGAGGCTTTAGAGCAGGGGTCTCCAAACTTTTCAAACAAAGGGACAGTTTTTTGTCCTTAAAAATTTAGGATGGCCAAATTGTGGCCAGTGGAGATGGCAAATGTCTCGGGCACAGCAAGGGTGACAGTAAATATGGCCTTAAAGTTGGTCTCAGTAGGAGGAGTAGTATCCCATCATTGGTATCAGCGGAAGAAATTGTGCCCCCTTGTTGGGGTCAGTGGGAGGAATAGTGCCCCAAGGGCTGGATAAAGGCTAGTAAAGGGCCACATCTGGCCCTCGGGCCGCAGTTTGGAGACCCCTGCTTTAGAGTGACACATCACTGGCCCCCCCGGGCACGCGATCACGGCTTATCCTGATGGATGTCATAGGATGTCCAGTCAAGATAATGCAACCACCGCCCGGCTGTCGTTCTGCTATAGGCCCGGGCGGGAAGTGGTTAATGGATGCCTCGACTGAAAAAAAGGTTGAGAAACACTGCAATAGAGAATGACCTTCCCAGCCACGTTATGGAAAAAGAACATGGAGAATACGGCAGTCCCTAGGAAAGTCTTACCTGTGGGTTTCTGAGTACACAGCGGAATAGATCAGCTTCATGTGTGTATTCAGTATGTACTTGACTATGTTAACACCAGCAACACTCAGATGTGACAAGTCACTGGCCGTTCTCAGCAGAATGGCTTCCAGGGCTTGGAAGAATAACATCGTCTGAAATCAGAGAAACACAAAAATGTATTGATAGTCAGTATATAGGGCCCCTTTCACACTGGGGCGGGAGCAGCGTTGGCACCATCAATTTGGCGGCCACTAGCGGGGCGGTTTTACCCCGGCTAGCGGCCGAGAAAGGGTTAAAATCGCCCACAATGCGCCTCTGCAGCGGCTCTTTGCCGGCGGTATAGCCGTGGTGTCCCATTGATTTCAATGGGCAGGAGCAGTGAAGGAGCGTTATACACACCGCGTCGAATATGCAGCTAGCAGGACTTTTTTTTACCGTCCTGCTAGCGCACCGCTACAGTGTGATCGGGACTGGGACTAGGCCTTTAAATGCATTTTTAACACATGTTAGAATGTGATCAGTCTCTTGCAATTCACAGTACTGCAGAGCTCAGACTGTTAGAGGGGGTAGCCGCACAAAGATCCAATCGTGTGCATCACTGTGCTCATGTGCTAATAAAAAGAAGATGAACTCATCAGTTTGTCTTGCCTTCCTTTCATAGTCCATTCACAGACTGCGAGCTGGACAAGACCTAAAAATGTTACTTAACCACTTAAGACCCGGACCTTTAGGCAGCTAAAGGACCTGGCCAGTTTTTGTGATTCAGCACTGCGTCGCTTTAACAAACAATTGTGTGGTTGTGCGACGTGGCTCCCAAACAAAATTGGCGTCCTTTTATTTCCCACAAATAGAACTTTCTTTTGGTGGTATTTGATCACCTCTGCGGTTTTTATTTTTTGCGCTATAAACAAAAATAATGCGACAATTTTGAAAAAAAATTCAATATTTTTTACTTTTTTCTATAACAAATATCCCCAAAAATATATATAAAAAAAATAATTTCCTCAGGTTTAGGCCGATTACATAGTCTTCTACCTATTTTTGGTAAAAAAAAAAAAAAATCGCAATAAGTGTTTGCGCAAAATTTATAGCGTTTACAAAATAGGGGATAGTTTTATTGCATTTTTATTATTTATTTATTTTTTTACTACTGATGGCGGCGATCAGCGATTTTTTTCGTGACTGCGACATTATGGCGGACACTTCGGACAATTTTGACACATTTTTGGGACCATTGTCATTTTCACAGCAAAAAAATGCATTAAAAATGCACTGATTACTGTGAAAATGATAATTGCAGTTTGGGAGTTAACCACAAGGGGGCGCTGAAGGGGTTATGTATGACCTCATCTGTGTTTCTAACTGTAGGGGGTGGGGCTGTAGGTGTGACGTCATCGATTGTGTATCCCAATAAAAGGGAACACACGGGCGATGACGCCGCCACAGTGAAGAACGGGGAAGCTGTGTTTACACACAGCTTTCCCCGTTCTTCAGCTCCGGGGACCGATCGTGGGACTTCAGCGGCAATCGGGTCCTACGGTCCCAGAGCGTCGGAACGGGTCGCGGGCGCGCACCGGGCACTTAAAGAGGACGTACCTGTACGTGCCCAGCCGTGCCACTCTGCCGACGTAAATGTGCAGGAGGCGGTCCTTAAGTGGTTAAAATTAAATAAATGCACATTTTTCTGCAGGTAATTTGCAGTTACAATTTTTTTTTCTTGAGAACCTGTAAAGCGTGCAATGTCAGGCTCTTGCAGACTGTCAGTACGCTGTCTGTCTGCAGGCAGTTACTGTAGCCCAGGAAGCCCAATGGACTATGAGAGCGCTCACCAGCAGCATTGAGAACAGTGGAACCTCGGTTTACGAGTAACGCGGTCAACGAGCGCTTTGAATAATGAGCAACTTTTTTTTTTTTTTTTTATTCTGACACAATTTGCGAGTGTTGTCTCACAAAACAAGCAGAATTTAAGCTAATGGGGTGTGCAGTACCGCATTTGCCTAGAGGTGCGGGGGCGCCGGTGACACTCGAATCGGAGCCATTCGGGATTCACTCAGAAATACTCAGTTTTAGCTCAGGTTCACACTGGGTACGATTTAGTTCGATTTGAGATGCGATTTCACATGTGAAATCGCATCTCAAATCGGCAGCATTTGCCGGCAATGACACCGTCCTAATCGGTGCGGCGCTGCACCGATTTCAAAAAGTAGTTCCTGTACTACTTTTTGTGATTTCAGGACGCGATGTCTCTTAAATCGCGGCTGAAATCGGGACTGCCAGCAGGAGTGAAATCGTGCGAGTTCAGCTGAACCAGGGCTTAGTGTTTCTGAAGTTTCCAAGATCAGCCGAGCTGTCCCTGAATATTTATGAGGCTCTCCGGCACCCCCCACCTCTGGCGACATGCGGTATTGTATGCCATAGAAGTCAATAAGGAAAAAAGTATCTTAGTTTCAGTCGACTTCTATGGGGAAACTCGTTTTGATATGCGAGTGCTTTGGATTACAAGCATTCTCCTGGAACGGATTCTTCCATAATCCAAGGTTCCACTGTATTTGCCTTCAGCCACAAAGGCAGACGATACTCGTAGGCTGAACAGGGATGTGGCAGTGCTGTGTAAACCTCAGAACTGGATGGATGGACAGACATACAACTCCTTTGTTGGGTAAAACAGCTCCCATAGAGGTATGTTATCTGTGTATAGAGCCATTTGTCTGGAGTTTAGCTTTAAATAAAGTGCACTTACCTCACTCTCGGGTCTTCTCTCTCCATCCAAAAGCTTCAACATTTCACTGCATTCCACAGAAATCTTAATATAACCCTCCACCACATCATAAATGTGAGGATTGGGCAGCTTTCTAGACAAAGTGATGAATTGCTGCAAACCTGAAAAACATGAATATTCATTCAGTCCAGTAATTTAAAACATCCCGAGTCACAGGACTTCCCGTGAGCCGGAGCGTCCACCCCGACCCCACCACTTTGTGTACATGAGCTGGGGGAAGGAATGACCGACACACAGATCACTGGATGAAATGAGTGGTAAGTGGGAGTTCAGCGTGAGACAAGATCAGGGGACACCCCGGCTCATTACTACTGTAGATCCGCTGCACCCAGAAAATATCCACAAGGAGTACACCCAGCCATTCATCTGGGCATAACCAGGGGCCCCTTATCTCTCAGTACAGACTGCTCATACCCCAGGAGCACATGGCATAGACCCCCAGACTGCAGGCTGCTCATACCCCAGGGGCCCCCCCTTGCTTGTCAGTGCAGGCTGCTCATACCCCAGGGCCCCCGCCTCTTGTCAGTGCAGACCGTTAATACCCCGGGGCCCGCCTCTTGTCGGTGCAGACCGTTAATACCCCGGGGCCCGCCTCTTGTCAGTGCAGACCGTTAATAGCCCGGGGCCCGCCTCTTGTCAGTGCAGACCGCTCATACCCCAGGGGCCCCCGCTCGGTTGTCAGTGCAGACCGCTCATACCCCAGGGGCCCCCGCTCGGTTGTCAGTGCAGACCGCTCATACCCCAGGGGCCCCCGCTCGGTTGTCAGTGCAGACCGCTCATACCCCAGGGGCCCCCGCTCGGTTGTCAGTGCAGACCGCTCATACCCCAGGGGCCCCCGCTCGGTTGTCAGTGCAGACCGCTCATACCCCAGGGGCCCCCGCTCGGTTGTCAGTGCAGACCACTCATACCCCAGGGGTCCGCGCTCGGTTGTCAGTGCAGACCACTCATACCCCAGGGGTCCCCCCCCCACCCCTTGCTGGTCAGTGTAGACCGCTCATACCCCAGGGGCCCCTCGCTTGCCAGTCAGACCGCTCATACACCAGGGGCCCCCCCTCGCTGGTCAGTGCAGACCGCTCATACACCAGGGGCCCCCCCTCGCTGGTCAGTGCAGACCGCTTATTTCCCCCTCGCTTGTCAATGCAGACCGCTCATACCCCAGGGGCCCCCCCTCGCTTGTCAATGCAGACCGCTCATACCCCATGGGCCCGCCTCTTGTCAGTGCAGACCCCTCAAACCCCAGGGGCCCCTCACTTGTCAGTGAGACTGCTCATAGCCCGGGGGCCCCTCACTTGTCAGTCAGACCCCTCAAAGCCCAGGGGCCCCTCACTTGTCAGTGAGACTGCTCATACCCCAGGGGCCCCTCACCTTTCAGTGCAGTATTGGGATCTTTCAGTAAGGATTTGAAGAGGGTCCCTGTGAACTCCACCTCTCTTTCTTGGGCTCCGAGACTTGGCTTTCTTGGGCTCCGGAGACTTGGCTTTCTTGGGCTCCGGAGACTTGGCTTTCTTGGGCTCCGGAGACTTGGCTTTCTTGGGCTCCGGGCTCCGGAGACTTGGCTTTCTTGGGCTCCGGAGACTTGGCTTTCTTGGGCTCCGGAGACTTGGCTTTCTTGGGCTCCGGAGACTTGGCTTTCTTGGGCTCCGGAGACTTGGCTTTCTTGGGCTCCGGAGACTTGGCTTTCTTGGGCTCCGGATCGGTGCCATCCCCTCCGATACTCCGGCTCCTCTTCCCCATGATGATCCGAACTCCTGGCTGTGTACTGTCACCAGCACACAACACGTGGGGGCAGCATACAGCAAGCGGTCCGTGCCGATCTCCCTCCGACGGAAACAAAATTCACTGCTCATGAGTTCCGCATTCAGGAGGTGTCAGGCCAGGGAGAGGATATCCTGCACTGCCTGGTACACTTCTGTGCAGACATCTAGTGACTGTCAGATGGTAAAAGAAAATTGTCCTGTTATTAAAGTCAGTGAAAAAAAAATGTCAGTGGAAATAGTTTTCTTTTCCTGCCTTTGAGAAGCAGCTATTTGTATTTTTATCACTTTAAAGATTGTCTACTGTGCCCATTGTAAAGTGTCAGGTTCTATTAACAGGAGGCACAGTCCTGTGTAGAATCTGACTCTTCTGGGAGTGTCAAATGTCAGCGTCCCCTGCATCACACAATGGTTCCTCCCGCTAATCCCTACATCACACAATGGTTCCTCCCGCTGATCCCTACATCACACAATGGTTCCTCCTGCTAATCCCTACATCACACAATGGTTCCTCCCACTCATCCCTGCATCACACAATAGTTCCTCCCGCTGATCCCTGCATCACTCAATAGTTCCTCCCGCTGATCCCTACATCACACAATGGTTCCTCCTGCTAATCCCTACATCACACAATGGTTCCTCCCGCTGATCCCTCCCTGCATCACTCAATGGTTCCTCCCGCTAATCCCTGCATCACTCAATAGTTCCTTCCGCTGATCCCTGCATCACACAATGATTCCTCCCGCTGATCACTACATCACTCAATAGTTCCTCCTGCTGATCCCTCCCTGCATCACTCAATGGTTCCTCCCACTAATCCCTGCATCACTCAATAGTTCCTCCCGCTGATCCCTGCATCACACAATGGTTCCTCCCGCTGATCACTACATCACTCAATAGTTCCTCCCGCTGATCCCTCCCTGCATCACTCAGTGGTTCCCCCCCGCTGATCCCTGCATCACACAATAGTTCCTCCCACTGATCCCTACATCACTCAATGGTTCCTCCCACTGATCCCTGCATCACTCAATGGTTCCTCCCGCTGATCCCTGCATCACTCAATAGTTCCTCCCGCTGATCCCTCTCTGCATCACTCAATGGTTCCTCCCACTGATCCCTGCATCACACAATGGTTCCTCCCGCTGATCCCTACATCACACAATGGTTCCTCCCGCTGATCCCTGCATCACTCAATGGTTCCTCCTGCTGATCCCTGCATCACTCAATGGTTCCTCCCACTGATCCCTACATCACACAATGGTTCCTCCCGCTGATCCCTGCATCACTCAATGGTTCCTCCCACTGATCCCTACATCACTCAATGGTTCCTCCCGCTGATCCCTGCATCACTCACTAGTTCCTCCCGCTGATCCCTCCCTGCATCACTCAATGGTTCCTCCCACTGATCCCTGCATCACACAATGGTTCCTCCCACTGATCCCTACATCACTCAATGGTTCCTCCGGCTGATCCCTGTTTCCCGTCAGTCTTTTTCTCGTCGCGAAAACCACCCGTGTGTATGTTTTTCCCAGGGGAAAAAAACCTTGCATGCTCAGAATCAGAATAAAGTATGAGACGGGAGCGCTCGTTCTGGTAAAACTAGCGTTCGTAATGGAGATAGCACATTCATCACGCTGTAACGAACTGAAAAGCACAAAGACTGAAAAGCGTGAATCGTCTCTCACCAAACCTTTACTAACACGAGGATCAGCAAAAACAGCACAAGGGGTGGCACCATTTGAATGGAACTTCCCCTTTATAGTGCCGTCGTACGTTTTGGACGTCACTGCGCTTTGGTCAAGCATTTTTTTTGACTGAACGTGTGTATGCAAGGCAGGCTTGAGAGGAATCACTTCGGGTAAAACGTCGGGTTTTGGCATGTCAGGAAAACCGGTCGTGTGTACAGGGCATAAGACATCCCTCATCTATGCCAGCATAGAGCGCTGGAGTGGAAGAACAGAGTGCATTTCCCCTAAATGAAAAAAAAGATATCGATCAGTTTAAAAAAAATAATGGTGGTTCAGAACTATAAGTAGGAAAACCACTTCCCATCTATTTACAGCCGCAAGGTGGCTCTGATCTGTCGGGAGGCCGTCTATATATGGCCTCCAGCCGCGCGCCACTGGTGCCGATGCGCGTGCCTGACAGCCGCAATGTCTGCCATGCGCCTGTGATCGTCAGTCACAGAGCCAGGGACGTGGAGCTGTGTGTGTAAACACAGTGCTCCACGTCCTGTTAGGGAGAGGAGACCAATGGTGTGTCCCTTGCACATAGGGACAACCATCAGTCACCTTCCCCAGTCAGTCACCTCCCCCCCACAGTAAGAATCACTCCCAGGGAACACATTTAACCCCTTCCCTGCCAGTCACATTTATACAGTAAGCAGTGCATTTTTATAGCACTGTTCGCTGTATAAATGTGAATGGTCCCAAAAATGTGTCAAGTGTCCGATATGTCCGCCATAATCTCGCAGTCTTGATAAAAATCGCAGATCGCCGCCATTACTAGTAAAAAAAAAAAAAAAAAAAAAAAGTAATAAAAAAAGTAATAATTCTATCCCCTATTTTGTAGGTGTTATAACGTTTGCGCAAACCAATCACTATACCCTTTTTGCGTTTTTTTTTTTTTTTTTACAAAAATATGTAGAAGAATACATATCGGAGTAAACTGAAAAAAATATATATATATTTTTTAAATGGGATATTTATTATAGCAAAAAGTAAAAAATATTGTGGTTTTTTTTTAAATCGTCACTATATTTTTGTTAATAGCGCAAAAAATATAAACCGCACAGGTAATCAAATACCACCAAAAGAAAGCTCCATTTGTGGAAAAAAAGGATGTAAATTTTGTTTGGGAGCCACGTCGCACGACCGCGCAATTGTCATTCAAAGCGTGACAGTGCCGAAAGCTGAAATTTCGCATGGGCAGGAAGGGGGTATATGTGCCCAGTAAGCAAGTGGTTAACCACTTGACTACTGGGCACTTAAACCCACTTAATAACCAGACCAATTTTCAGCTTTCGGTGCTCTCACATTTTGAATGACAATAACTCAGTCATACAACACTATAACCAAATGAAATTTTTGTCCTTTTTTTCCCACAAATAGAGCTTTCTTTTGGTGGTATTTTATCACCTCTGCGGTTTTTATTTTTTTCACTATAAATGAAAAAAGAACGAAAATTTTGTAAAAAAATGAATTTTTCTTCATTTCTATTATAACATTTTGCAAAAAAGTAATTTTTCTTCATAAACTTGGCCTAAAATGTATACTGCTACATATCTTTGGTAACAAAACAAAAAATTTTTAGATATTATTTAGTCTGGGTGAAAGTTATAGGGTCTAAAAGCTATGGTACCAATTACTGAAAATTGATCAATTTGATCACATCTGATGTACTGACAGCCTCTCTCATTTCTTGAGACCCTAACATGCCAGAAAAGAACAAATACCCCCCAAATGACCCCTTTTTGGAAAGAAGACATTCCAAGGTATTTAGAAAGAGGCATTGTGAGTTTTTTGAAGTTGTAATTTTTCCCACAATTCTTTGCAAAATCAAGATTTTTTTCATTTTTATTTTCTTTCCACAAAATTTTCATATTAGCGGGTTATTTCTCACACACAGCATATGCATACCACAAATTACACCCCAAAACACATTCTGCTATTCCTCCCGAGTATGGCGATACCCCATGTGTGGGACTTTTTGACACAGCGTGGCCACATGGAATGGCGCCAAACTTTGCGACTTAAAAATCCCCATAGGTGACGCTTTAAATATTTTTACTGGTTACATCATTTTAGTTGGAGAAGAGGTCTAGGGCCAAAATTATTGCTCTCGCTCTAACGTTCGCAGCGATACCTCACATGTGTGGTTTGAACACCGTTTTCATATGTGGGCGGGACTTGCGTATGCGTTCGCTTCTGCATGCGAGCTCACGGGGACAGGGGCGCTGTATGCCCAGAGTATTGCGGAGTATGCCCAGAGTATTGCAGAGTATGCCCAGAGTATTGCAGAGTATTCCCAGAGTATTGCAGAGTATGCCCAGAGTATTGCAGAGTATGCCCAGAGTATTGCAGAGTATGCCCAGAGTATTGCAGAGTATGCCCAGAGTATTGCGGAGTATGCCCAGAGTATTGCGGAGTATGCCCAGAGTATTGCGGAGTATGCCCAGAGTATTGCGGAGTATGCCCAGAGTATTGCGGAGTATGCCCAGAGTATTGCGGAGTATGCCCAGAGTATTGCGGAGTATTGCCCCCCATAGTATGCCCAGAGTATGCCCAGAGTATTGCGGAGTATGCCCAGAGTATTGCGGAGTATGCCCAGAGTATTGCGGAGTATGCCCAGAGTATTGCGGAGTATGCCCAGAGTATGCCCAGAGTATTGCCCCCCATAGTATGCCCAGAGTATGCCCAGAGTATTGCAGAGTGTTGCCCCCCCCAGAGTGTTGCCCCCCCCAGAGTGTTGCCCCCCCCAGAGTATTGCCCCCCCCAGAGTATTGCCCCCCCCAGAGTATTGCCCAGCATTGCAGAGTATGTGCAGCAGGGATGGCTGAGCAGGGAGGGAGGGATGGATGGATCTGTGACTGCATTTGTCACAGATCCAGCCCGCAGCACTGGCGCTGCCATCCGCTCCCTCCCCTCTCCTCTCACACTGTACCGATCGGTACAGAGAGAGGAGGGAGGAACCGGCGTCATCAAATGACGCCGGTCTGTTTACATCTGATCGCGCCGTCATTGGACGGCGCGATCACGTGGTAAACCGCCGCTATCAGCGGCGATTTACCGTGATCCGTGACCCGCCGGGTCCTCTGGACCCGGCGGTCACGGACATTCCCGTGTGCGCGCCCCAGGGGGCGCGCGGGAGCGCGACTCTGGAATCACGTTATATAACGTGATCCCAGAGTTAAGCAACCACCTTGCCGCCGTTATTTTTCGGCAGGTGGTTGCTAAGTGGTTAAGCTAGTGCATTGTTGGTTCACTTACCTTTTCCTTCGATTTCCCTTCTAAATGTTTTTTTTCTTTGTCTGAATTTCTCACTTCCTGTTCCTCCTCAGTAAGCTGATCAGGTTGACTAACCACCGCTCGGATGATGGTGGAAAGCTTACTGAGGAGAAACAGTAAGTGAGAAATTCAGACAAAGAAAAAAAACATTTAGAAGGGAAATCAAATGAAAAGGTAAGTGAACCAACAATGCACTAGCTTAAAGGAACCTATTTTGAAAATAAAAAACAAACCTTTACAACCCCTTTAACCACTTCAATACCGGGCTTTAAAACCCACCTCCTTCCCGGGCCTATTCTGGCACTTCTCTCCTACATGTAAAAATCATCATTCTTTTGCTAGAAAATTACTCAGAACCCCCAAACATTATATATGTTTTTTTAGCAGACACCCTAGGGAATAAAATGGCGGTCATTGCAACTTTTTATCTTGCACGGTATTTGCGCAATCATTTTTTAAACAGCTTTTTTTTGTAAAAAAAAAATGGTTTCATAAATTAAAAAATAACAAAACAGTAACGTTAGCCCAATTTTTTGGTAAAATATGAAAGATGATGTTACGCCGAGTAACTAGATACCTAACATGTCATGCTTTAAAATTGCGTACACTCATGGAATGGCGCCAAACTTTGTTACTTAAAAATCTCCATAGACGACACTTTAACATTTTTACAGGTTACCAGTTTAGACTTACAGAGGAGGTCTAGTGCTAGAATTGTTGCACACGCTCTAACGCACGCGGCGACACCTCACTTACGTGTGTGTACGCTTCTGAGCGCGAGCTACCAGGGACAGGGGCATTTTAATTTTTTTATTATTATTATTTATTTTTTATTTTACTTATTTATTTTTACACTTTTTTTTTTATTTGTTTTTTTTTCAATCGCTTTTATTGCTATTACAAGGAATGTAAACATCCCTTGTAATAGGAATGTGTGTGACAGGTCCTCTTTATGGAGAGATGCGGGGTCAATAAGACCTCACATCTCTCCTCCAGGCTGGAAAGAATGAGATCGTGAAAAAAAATTCACAAATCTCTTTCAAACTAGCCGCAATTGAGGTTTGTTTACTTACGGGACCCTGGCGTGACTAAAGTTTTTTCTGTTTTTGGTTCCTTAGAAGTCAATGGATCAAAACCGTCTTCCGACACTCGGCTGTTTACGACGCTATACGGTCGCCTGCACCTGCCGTGTAGAGCTGACTGTGCAGGCGCCGTAAACACCCGAGTGTCACTTTGGGTATTTTTGGAAGGCGTGACGCGCTATCCAAGCCCGTCAATCAACTGTGCTTGATTTAGGAAGGCCTATACCCGGAAGGATACGCCGCTCGGTGCCAGAGAATAAAGAGCGCTACAACGATAAGTACAATTTTTTTTTTTTTTAAATCCAGTATACTGCAGATGTCAGCAGTATGCTGGATCTTGTGACAGAAAGTTGATTTTTGGGTGAAATTCAAGAAATTTATCTTTAATTTCCCCAGCCCTAATAGCTATGATTAACCGCATTTGGCCAGAGGTGTGGGGGCGCCGGTGACACTCTGAGCCGTTCAGAAATACTCGGAAACACTAGGAAATACTCAGTTCCCTAGTGTTTTCCAGCCTGTCCGAGGGTTTCCGAGTGCAGCCAAGCGGTCTTTGAGTATTTCCGAGTCTCTCCGCCCCCCCCCCCTTCACATCTGACCACATGCGGTATTGCATGCCATAGAAGTCAATGTGGAACATTGACTTCTATTGGGAAACTCGCTTTGATACGCAAGTGCTTTGGATTACAAGCATTCTCCTGGAACGGATTATGCTCGTAATCCAAGGTTCCACTGTATTACCAAAGAAGAAGATATTTAAAATGAGATCAGGTATTCTCCAATGCAGTTAAAAAAAAAAAATGTTATGACCTGCTCATGTTAAGTACAGATTCCTTTTAAAAGAAAACAAAGCTGCGTCCTCTTCCATAGAAGAAGGTATAAATATATATATATATATATGATCCTGCTATGAATCATACAGCATTAGGAATGTGTGATAGGCAGCATTTAAATAGATCTAATCTCAGCCAGTGATTTCTCAGGCTCTCTGATGCCCTGCGTTTGTCATGTTATTTGAGTTTCCATGTGTTTTGTTTGAGTTTTCATGATAGGAGCCGTGGATTACATTTTTGGCATGGGTTCAATGGGAAAGTGTAGAATATGAGATAAGTCTCCCTCCCACACACATAAGTAGCCCATATCACCTCCAGCTTTTAACACAACAGTCCTCCACCTATTTTTATAGAGTACAATAAGGGGGCTTTTCTTCTACACAAGTCTGGGGGCACCGAAACATTAAAATAAAGAATTGCTATATAGATTTTTTTTAAGTGACACAACAAGATTGTGGATTACCAACCGATGCAAAGCAAAAAGGCCATGAAGCAAAAAAACTAACAGTTTTTTTTTTTACTTGTAGCGCCCTGCTCCTGTTGAGTAGGCGCTATTTGTAAATGTAGTTACCTAATCTGTAGTTTGGCTCAGAATTTTATGCCAAATTGTGGGTCTCTTTTCCAGCATCGGCTTCGTTACGCATCTTCCACCTGACTGTGGGTGTCGCTGTCACCAGGTGTCAAGGTTGGAACTGAAATGGGCTGGGTGTATTGGGTGCCTCTTGCCCAAAAGCAGCTCAGTGGCGTGGTCCCTGCTGCTGTGCATTCTGGGGAGGGGTACTTAAGGGGCAGACACCGTTCTGGCGGGGTCTTCTGATTCTGACCTGATGGCCCTCCTGGCCTCAGGTATTAGCAGCTTTTGGTCTCGGGGCCTGCTGGCCCGAGGCTCCGTTACTGAGGGTAGGCCCAGAAGTTTCTGGGGCCTCCAGGGATGGTCCAGATTTTCTGCTAATTTTAGCATGGGGGTGGATTTTTTTTATTTTTTATGTCACAATGTAGAGTATAAGATTTCCTATCATCTGTGCCCAGTCTTGCCACACAGAGTTAATCCAGCACTGAGTAATCCTCTTTTAAAGTTCAGTGCAAATTAACAGAATTCCAGATAAAACTTGCCAAATTATAAAGTCCGTTTCTCTGTTATTGCTTTCAGTAACAGGTTACTTACATATCTAGCTTGGACATGTTTATCATAACAAGAGGTGATCCAAACTTCATTGTATATTACTAGGATGTGTTATGATGTTATATCACCTCATGTTATGATAAACAAAACATAACATATGATAAACATGTCCAAGCTAGATATGTAAATAACCTGTCACTCAAAGCAAGAAGAAGGAAAACTGACTTTTTATTTAGGCAGGGTTTTATCTGGAAGACTGTTCATTTTCACTGAACATAAAAGAGGATTTCTCAGATCTGGATTAACTCTGTGTGGCAAGACTGGGCACAGATGATAGGAAATCTTATACTCTACATTGTGACATCAAACACAATTATTTGGGGGTTTACATCCACTTTAAGCTTAGGGGGTAAGCATGCAGATTAGTGCTCAATGTTATTGTGGGGGGATTTTTGCTGTTATATAATGACCATATATCTTGGGGGTGGGGAGGTGTACTTTGGCATGTTTGCCCTGGGTGCTAGATCACCTTGTCCAAGGCCGGTGCTACCATTAGGCAAACTAGGCAGCCGCCTAGGGCGCACTTCTGCCTAGGGGTGACTGGCCACTGGTGTTCCTACTCTCTTCTCTCTGCAACAAGCAACTATGTCTCAGCATTAGCAGGCAGCTGCGGCTCAGTTCATACATAGTGTCAGAGGCGCACTGGCGGCGGAGGACTGTGTCTGTGTCCCAACTCCCGAATGAATGGAAGCAAGCAAACATTCATTGATGGGCACCAGTAGGCTGCATTGATGGGCACTGGTGAGGCTGCATTGATGGGCGCTGGTAAGGCTGCATTTGACAGGCGCTGGTGAGGCTGCATTTGACAGGCGCTGGTGAGGCTGCATTGATAGGCGCTGGTAAGGCTGCATTTGATGGGCTCTGATGAGGCTGCATTGAGGAGCACTATTGAGGCTACATTTGATTTTTGCTGATGGGCTGCATATGATGGGTGCTTCATAAAAAAAGTGGGATATACATGGGCAGGGCAAAGGGGGTGGAGCCAAACGGGGGTGCAGCAAAATGAGGTTTTGCCTAGGGTGTCAAAAATTCTTGCACCGGCTCTGACCTTGTCCTATCACTGAGCAACAGCACCATAAACATCTTGGGCTGACGAGTGAGTGTATTATGATGAAATGGGCAAAAAAAAAGAGAATTTTTTTTTTTATATAGACCAGGGGTCCTCAAACTACGGCCCTCCAGCTGTGTCGGAACTACAAGTCCCATGAGGCATTGTAAAACTCTGACATTCACAGACATGACTAGGGCATGATGGGAATTGTAGTTCCTGAACATCTGGAGGGCTGTAGTTTGAGGACCCATGATATAGACTGTAGTAATGAGTGGAGTTTTGTCCAAGAAACTGATTTATCCACAAAATGACCAATTTTGCCATTGACAACATTTCACCAAAATGGGAACCATCATTTCTATTGAGCTGCCTAGGCAAAATTTGCTTGAAAAAAAAATGTCTTTTTAGATTTAGAGGGTGGAATGTATTTCGGTTAGTTTAATTTAATTGAATGTGTTTTTTTTCTTTTTTGTGTATTTAAATGGTACTAGTGTATTGATGCTTTACATTTATTTTTGTGAAACAAATTTAACATAACAAGGCTGATGGGGGCTGTTTGACTGGGGTTCATGACTATATAGGACCTCACAACTGAGTAATTTATTTATCTGACCATAGGATCCTATAACTTAGTAGGGATGAGCCGAACACCCCCACATTCGGTTCGCACCAGAACCGTCGAACAGACCGACCTTTCGCGCGAACATTTAGAACCCCATTGAAGTCTATGGGACTCGAACGTTCAAATTCAAAAACGATAATTTTAAAGACCAATAATCAAGTTATTGTTGGAAAACGTCTTTGAGAACCCGGGTCTTGCCCCAGGGAACATGTATCAATGGAGCAGGACTCCTGAAAAAACGACCGTTTTTAAAACTTTTTTTTCCATTGATACATGTTCCCTCGGGCAAGACCCGGGTTCTCAAAGACGTTTTCACAGGCAAACTATAGACACCCAGCAGGTACAATATTTAAAGAATTTTTTTTTTTTTTTTTTTTTTTTAAGTTAAGCATCATTAAAATCACTGCTCCAGGAGCAGTGATTTTATTGATGCTTAAATAATAAGAAAAAAAATTCCTTTAAATATTGTACCTGCTGGGTGTCTATACCTGTGATAACGTCTTTAAATAGCACAATCACCTGTCTGCCAGTAAATTAGGAAGAACTGATCTATCTAAGCTATACAGTGTATAAATATATATACAACTCCTAGGGATGTATATATACTCTCTACACACTGTAATTAAAGCTAAACTGACTAGCCTGCCTGCTCTATGTAGCTATATAAAAAGACTATGGCCGAGATTCAGAGAGAATTGGATTCTCGTAGAGTATCAGAAATACACTACGCCGCCGTTTTTTACCTGGCTCTACGTGGAATTCAGGTAGATTTTGTCCAGTAAACGACGGCGGCGTAGTGTATCTCTCCCGTCGCAATCCATCTAGACGAGTAGGGGGCGTGAAGGATTTAAAATAGGCGCGTTCCCGCGGCGATCGAACTGCGCATGCTCCGTTCGCAAATTTCCCGCCGTGCATTGCGCAAAATCACGTCGTTACATCATTCGTTGTTTGAGTAGCGTCGTTTACGGACATTTCTATTCCCGAACGAGTTACGCAAAAAAAAAATAATAATTTAAATTCGACGCGGGAAAAAAGCTGGTCTAACAGTACGTAAAAAAAAACAGACGTAAGCGATTGCGAAGACCGCTCGTATCTTCGTGGATCGCCGTAAAAACACATTAGCATATCCCGACGCATGAAAACGACGCGAACTCCTCCCAGCGGCCGCAAAAATATCGCAGCGTAGATCCGAAGACTTACGAAGACGTAAGCCTCTCGGATCGAAGCCCGAAGCCGCCGTATCATGGTTTGAGGATTCAAACTAGTGATACAGCGCGCGAAATTTGAAATTACTCCTGTCTAACACCAGTTAGACAGGCGTAATTGCTTTATGAATCTGGGTCTATATCTCTGTCTCTCTGACTGCTCTCATTAACAAGCCGTAACACACTACACGAGGCCGCCCAGCAGGCGGCCTTATATAGTGTGGGGCATGTGCTAAAGCCCTTTGGCCAATTATGGCTCTTCGTTTTTTGCGCGCTGTGATTGGCCAAGCATGCGGGACATTTATGGGCCGTTTTGCGTCACTCGAATTTGGCGCGAACGACTGCTTTTGTTCGAATTTCGTCGAACGTACGAACAGACAATGTTCGAGTCGAACATACGTTCGTATCGAACGAGAAGCTCATCCCTATAACTTACTATTGTCATTGTGAGATCTTGTAGATCCTATAATTCTAAATTGTTATTATCAAACCATGTAGGATCCTGATCAGTAATGTAATTTTCAGACCATGTAGGATCCTATAACTCAGTAATGTCATTGTGAGGTCTTGTAGATCCTATAACTCAAGGATGTAACTATTAGACAATGTAGGATCCTATAAGTCAATAATGTCATTATGAGAATCTTGTTAATCCTATAACTCATAAATGTAATTATCAGACAATGGAGGATCCTATAAATCAGTAATTCCATTAACTGACCCTGTAGGGCCCTACAACTCAGTATTTTCATTATCAGAGTTTTAGGGGCTGTTGCCAATGTGAGTAGGAAACAACAATGCCTGAAGCGCTTCGTGGTAAGTGGAAGTATAACAATTACATAGTGCCAGTGGTCAGTTGGAGGAGGAATAGTGCCCCATCATTGGTATCAATGGGAGGAATAGTGCCTTATTGTTGGAGACAGTGGAAGAGTGGAAGGAATGGTCCCTCATCTTTGGTGTCAGTGGGAGGAATAGTACTACATTATTGATATTAATGGGAGGAATTATGCCCCACTGCTGGTGTCAGTGGGAAGAATGGTGCCTCATCGTGGGTGTCAGTGGGAGGAATACTACTACATTATTGGTATTAGTGGGAGGAATTATGCCCCACTGTTGGTGTCAGTGGGAGGAATGGCGTCTCATTGTGGGTGTCAGTGGGAGGAATAGTGCCAGTATCAGTGTGAAGAACAGTCCTCTGCAAGGAGAGTTTTCGATTTTCTCCAAAGTTCAGTTTTGATTATCTGACCATATAGGGTCCAATACCTCCAAAACAACTCAATTATTTTTTATCACGAGACCGTATATATCCTAGAACCTAGAAATTTCATTATCAGACCACATTGGACTCTACAACTTTATAATTTCCTCATCTGGCCATTATATGACCCTAAAATTCAAAGGGGGTTGATTTACTAAAGGCAAATAGCCTGCACACTTTGCAAAGTGCAGTTACTCCACAGCTTAGTAAATGAGCAAAATACATGCTGACTTCCATCATCCAATCATGGGCAAATAAAAATGCTGATTTTTTTGCAGGTGATTGGGTATTATTTGCAAAGTGAAGCTTTACCTCATTTACTAAGCTCTGGAGCAACTGCTCTATTTGCCTTTAGTAAATCAACCTCAATAACGTTACATAGTATTTAGTTATATGGTCATATTACGTAATAATAATACAAAATCCTATAATCCAGCAGTATCGATATCAGATCATGTAGATCCTTACAACTCAATAACAAAATCAGACCATGAAGAACCCTACAGCTTACTTATCTGGCCATGTAGGATCCTATATTGTCGGAGTTTTATTATCAGACCATATAGAACCAGAAATGTCATTATCTGACCAATGACCATATAGAAACAAAAATTTCATTTTTAGACCATACAGAACCAGAAATGTCATTATCTGATCATATAGAACCAGGCATGTCATTAAATGACCATTGAGAACGAGCACTGTAATTATCAGACCATATAGAACCAGAAATGTCATTGTGAGACCATATAGAACCAGAAATGTCATTATCTGACCATATAGAACCAAAAATGTTATTATAAGACTATATAAATCCAGAAATGCAGAGGCGGCTCTTTAATTAGGCACATTAGGCGGTCTCCTAAGGCCTCACACTCACAGGGGCCTCACGGCCGCCTAACTTACCCAATACATTACCCCAGTTTTGAGGGACAGGGGACCTTAACACTTCCGCTACTGTGCTCAGGCAGCGTTAAAAGTCCCAAGTCAGGAGAGGGGCCGCCAGCGTCCCTAACAACCAGTGAATATCGGTGACACCACCCTTTGTGACGTCAATGACCCAACATGCCCTCAGTCAATGATCACACAAGGGGGTGGGTTCACCAGGTGACATCACCCGCTCCTTAGTTATTAAAAAGCAGGATCTGGGGGCTGCCTTGTTGAAGGGGGCTTCCAGATTCCATTGAGCCTCCCAACCCGTAGACCCCCACCACCACGGGCCAGGGTCGTGGGGAAGACGCTTTTGTTCTTGAATTATTTCTCCCATTATGGGCGTGAGTGGGGCCCCATGTCAAGTTTTGCCTAAGGCCTCAGAAAACCTAGAGCCGCCTCTGCAGAAATGTCATTATCTGACCATATAGAACCAGAAATTTCATTATCTGACCATATAGAACCAGAAATTTCATTATCTGACCATATAGATAAATGTCATTATCTGACCATATAGAACCAGAAATGTCATTATCAGACCATATAGAACCAGAAATTTCATTATCTGACCATATAGAACCAGAAATGTCATTATCTGACCATATAGAACCAGAAATTTCATTATCTGACCATATAGAACCAGAAATGTCATTATCTGACCATATAGATAAATGTCATTATCTGACCATATAGAACCAGAAATGTCATTATCAGACCATATAGATAAATGTCATTATCAAACTATATAAAACCAGAAATGTCATTATCTGACCATATAGAACCAGAAACATCATTATCTGACCATATAGATAAATGTCATTATCTGACCATATAGAACCAGAAATGTCATTATCATACCATATAGAACCAGAAATGTCATTATCTGACCATATAAATCCAGAAATGTCATTATCAGACCATATAGAACCAGAAATGTCATTATCAGACCATATAGATAAATGTCATTATCAAACTATATAAAACCAGAAATGTCATTATCTGACCATATAGAACCAGAAATGTCATTATCTGACCATATAGAACCAGAAATGTCATTATCAAACCATATAGAACCAGAAATGTCATTATCAGACCATATAGATCCAGAAATGTCATTATCAGACCATATAGAACCAGAAATGTCATTATCTGACCATATAAATCCAGAAATTTCATTATCAGACCATATAGATCCAGAAATGTCATTATCTGACCATATAAATCCAGAAATTTCATTATCAGACCATAGAACCAGAAATGTCATTATTAAACCATATAGAACCAGAAATGTCATTATCTGACCATATAAATCCAGAAATTTTATTATCAGACCATATAGAACCAGAAATGTCATTATCAGATCATATAGAACCAGAAATGTCATTATCAGACCATATAGAACCAGAAATATCATTATCAGACCATATAGAACCAGAAATATCATTATCAGACCATATAGAACCAGACATTTCATTATCTGACCATATAAATCCATAAATGTCATTATCAGACCATATAGAACCAGAAATGTCATTATGAGATCATATAGAACCAGAAATGCCATTATCAGATACTATAGATAACTGTCATTATCAAACCATATAGAACCAGAAATGTCATTATCAGATCATAAATCCAGACATGTCATTATATGCCCATATAAGAACCAGAAATTTCATTATCTGACCATATAAATCCAGAAATGTCATCATTAGACCATATAGAACCAGAAATGTCATTATCAGATCATATAGAACCAGAAATGTCATTATCAGACCATATAGAACCAGAAATATCATTATCAGACCATATAGAACCAGAAATATCATTATCAGACCATATAGAACCAGACATTTCATTATCTGACCATATAAATCCATAAATGTCATTATCAGACCATATAGAACCAGAAATGTCATCATTAGACCATATAGAACCAGAAATGTCATTATCTGACCATATAAATCCAGAAATGTCATTAGCAAACCATATAAAACCAGAAATCTCATTATCAGACCATATAGATCCAGAAATGTCATTATCTGACCATAAATCCAGACATGTCATTATATGCCCATATAAGAACCAGAAATGTCATTATCTGACCATATAGAACCAGAAATGTCAGTATCAGATCATATAGAACCAGAAATGTCATTATCTGACCATATAATTCCAGAAATGTCATTATCAGCCCATATAGATAAATGTCATTATCTGACCATAAATCCAGACGTCATTATATGCCCATATAAGAACCAGAAATGTCATTATCTGACCATATAGAACCGGAAATGTCATTATCAGATCAGATCATATAGAACCAGAATGTATTGGTTTCATGATCCCATAGGATCGTACAACACAGTAATGTCAGTAATCGGAGGATCGTAGAGCTGAGTGATATACTCGGGATGACCAGTAGATGGCGGCAGCCCGCCATGCCCGGTGTACGGACCGGAGTGTAGAAGTCGGAGGTGGGAAGGTTCTTGTGGGTCGGAATCCTCCACGTGCTGTATGATCGGGGGAGGGGCTGTGTATTGCACTGGTCTGGGTGAGGATGGCACTGCTGGCACTGGGAGCTGGATGGTGCCACTGATCCCACCACTCCGGTGCTGCGCTGAGCCATCCATAGACATACACACTGATCGCACCGTCTATGAGGACCCCCATCACATCCCCGGGACTACAATACTCAGGGGTCAGATCATGTGATTGTCCACACTGCCCACCATGGTCCGGACCGATGAGGGGGGACAGGTGGACCTGAGTACCATCCTCTGCTTCCTCCTCCTCACCTACACCACACACGTCTCTGCCCTGGCTGACTTCTCAGGTAGGAGGGTGGGGGGGAACTTTCTATTACTTTGTAGAACTTTCATCCTCTGGGCAAATGTGCAACTTTTATTTCTGGTTTATTAATTGGTTGTAGGTGACCCGCCTAACATGGTGTGTCCGTATATAGATATAGATAGACAGATAGATAGATATAAAAACATTGCTACATAAAAGATACATATTTATGTGTGTGCATATATATATTTCTTTATTTCACGTGCCTGTATATAGATATAGATATATTTAATAATATTCCTAAAAAAATAATACTCAATTATGAAAAAGGATATGTTCATTATTATTGTTGTTATTATTGCATTATTTTTAGAACAAATAGATATATTTCCTTGAGATACCTAAATGTAACATTTATGAACACATACATACACAACTTGGTTTGGGAGCGTTTTGCAAGATAAGCAAAATGTTTTAATACATTTTGCCTTGATATACAAGCGATGTCTTGATATAAGAGTAGCGCCATGTCACAACTGAGTATAAAAGAGAAGAGAGGAGCCTCTAAGTGTAGAAATATGGTTACATTTAATGAAGGTACAGCATTTAGCAACTTATTGCTACACTTAGAGGTGCCTCTCTTCTCTTTTATACTCTGTAAAAAAAAATGCTTTGATATACAAGTGCTTTGGATTACAAGCATGTTTCTGGAAGGAATTATGCTCGCAAACCAAGGTTTTACTGTATTTATTAAAGTTACAAAATGTATATATTACATTATTATTACAGAACCATAATGGGGGAAAACTAAGAGGAACATCTAGATCAGCCATTCTCAACCAGGGTTCCTCCAGAGGTGGCTAAGGGTTCCTTGAGCTGTGGCTAACAGAGCTATCATGTGATTGTACCTGCTTAGTTCCAAGTCCAGGGATGGACTGGCCATTGGGACTACAGGGAGTTTCCCGGTGGGCCGATGGCTCAGTGGGCCGGCTTCAGTGACAGCGCTCTTCCGCTACTCTTTCCCTCCCTTCCCGCAGCGCTCACCTCCTCTCCCTGCCCACAGCACTCACCTGGGGGGAACAAAGAAGCAGGGGGAGGACCAGAGGAGCAGGGGGGGGTGACAGAGGAACATGGGGGAGGGGACAGACAGCTGACTCAACAGCTATGTCCTGGGAGTTTCTCACTTCTGCCTAATCTTGTCCCATAAGGGGGGCACCAAACTGATTCTTTGCCCCGGGTGAAATAATGTCTAGCTTCCCCACTGGGTACTGCCTATAAGAATACCAGTACCAGCCGTTCTACTCCCGGGGGGAGCGGGAGTTGTCCGGCCGCCATGGGAGAGACCTGTCAAAGTGGGCCAGTCTAGATGAAGTCCAGGGCCAAATTTTTGTCCCAGTCCAGCCCAGGGCTGGACTGGGACAGAAATTTGGCCCTGGACCTAATCCAGACTGGCCCACTTTGACAGGTCTCTCCCATGGTGGCCGGACAACTCCCGTACCCCCCTTCCCCGACCACCCAAGCCCCCTCTCCCCCTTCAGTAGCCACTGGCCGTTCTACTTTATTAGAGTAGAACGGCTGGTACTTGTACTCTTATAGGCAGTACCAGTGAGGAAGCTAGACATTATTTCACCCGGGGAAAATAATCAGTTGGGTGCCCCCCCCCCCCTTTATGGGACAAGATTATGCAAAAGGGAGAAACTCCCAGGCCATAGCTGTTGAGTCAGCTGTCTGCCCCCTCCCCCATGCTCCTCTGTCATCCCCCCTGCTCCTCCCCCTGCTTCTTTGTTCCCCCCAGGTGAGCGCTGTGGGAAGGGAGAGACAGAGGAGTGGAGGGGGGCGGCGGTCCACTGTCACTGAAGCCAGCCCACTGAGCCATCGGCCCACCGGGAAACTCCCTGTAGTCCCAATGGCCAGTCCATCCCTGGTCCAGCCCTGTACAAGTCCAACACCACTTGACAGAGCCGGAGCCATGTCTGTAAAGGGAGAATTCTTCCCACTGTCCACCACCATGAAGGGGGCACATTCCTAAGGACCACTAATGGACTACTTTTAGCGGGGGTTCCCTGAGACCTGAAAATGATTGCCAGGGTTCCTTTGGGGTAAAAAGGTTGAGAAAGGCTGATCTAGATCATCAAGTCTCAGCCTGGGTTCTAGGGTTCTTCTACAAGTGTCCAGGGGTTCCTTGAGCTGTGGAAGATTGACCTCCAGTTTGGTGATACCTTCATTATACTGGGCCTAATGCCATCAGCTAGTGATCTTTAGTAAATGCTACATTTAGGTAGAAGTGTGTCCCCCCTTCTACCTAAATGTAGCATTCACTAAAGATCACTAGTGTCATGCTGATGGCATTAGGCCCAGTATAATGAAGGTATCACCAAATTGGAGGCCAATCATTCACAGCTCAAGGAATCCCTGGACACTTGTAGAAGGAACTCGAGAACCCAGGCTGAGACTTGCTGATCTAGATGTTCCTCTTTAGTTTCCCCCCATTATGGTTCTGTGATAATACTGAATTGTTGCAGTTGGTTGCTCATGGAATGAGGAATAATGAAATGAATATGCTCTATTTGCTGCCACTGCCAGGAACAAGTGACGGGAAGGTGCTGTGCCTCATAGTTTACTGCTACCAGCTCCTCACACTGAACATCCAGAAGGATTCCGCCCTAGAGCAGCTGCTGTCCATGGAAGGGCACGGGGCATGCTGGGAGCTGACGTTTCAGATTAGGACAGTCTAGTTCAGCCTTTCCCAGGCACTGTATCGTGAAACCCGTGCACATGTATGGGGAAGCCCTGCACGTGCACAGATGTATCGTGAAACCCGCGTGTGCGCAGATGTATGGGGAAGCCCTGCACGTGCACAGATGTATCGTGAAACCCGCGTGTGCGCAGATGTATGGGGAAGCCCTGCACGTGCACAGATGTATGGGGAAACCCTGCACATATGTATGGGAAAACCCTGCACATTTGTATGGGAAAACCCTGCATGTGCACAGATGTATGGTAAAACCTGCGCGTGCGCAGATGTATGAGGAAACCCTGCACATGTACAGATGTATGAGCAAACCCTACGCATGTACAGATATGAGGAAACCCTACGCATGTACAGATATGAGGAAACCCTACGCATGTACAGATGTATAAGGAAACCCTACGCATGTACAGATGTATGAGGAAACCCTGCGCATGTACAGATGTATGAGGAAACCCTGCGCATGTACAGATGTATGAGGAAACCCTGCGCATGTACAGATGTATAAGGAAACCCTACGCATGTACAGATGTATGAGGAAACCCTGCGCATGTACAGATGTATGAGGAAACCCTGCGCATGTACAGATGTATGAGGAAACCCTGCGCATGTACAGATGTATGAGGAAACCCTACGCATGTACAGATATGAGGAAACCCTACGCATGTACAGATGTATAAGGAAACCCTGCGCATGTACAGATGTATGAGCAAACCCTACACATGTACAGATATGAGGAAACCCTGCGCATGTACAGATGTATGAGGAAACCCTACACATGTACAGATGTATGAGGAAACCCTGCGCATGTACAGATGTATGAGCAAACCCTACACATGTACAGATATGAGGAAACCCTGCGCATGTACAGATGTATGAGGAAACCCTGCACATGTACAGATGTATGAGGAAACCCTACGCATGTACAGATGTATGAGGAAACCCTACGCATGTACAGAGATATGAGGAAACCCTGCGCATGTACAGATGTATGAGGAAACCCTGCACATGTACAGAGATATGAGGAAACCCTACGCATGTACAGAAATATGAGGAAACCCTGCGCATGTACAGATATGAGGAAACCCTGCGCATGTACAGATGTAAGAGGAAACCCTTCGCATGTACAGATGTATGAGGAAACCCTGTGCATGTACAGATATGAGGAAACCCTACGCATGTACAGATGTATGAGGAAACCCTACGCATGTACAGATGTATGAGGAAACCCTGCGCATGTACAGATGTATGAGGAAACCCTACGCATGTACAGATGTATAAGGAAACCCTGCGCATGTACAGATGTATGAGGAAACCCTGCGAATGTACAGAGATATGAGGAAACCCTGCGCATGTACAGATGTATAAGGAAACCCTGCACATGTACAGATGTATGAGGAAACCCTGCGCATGTACAGATGTATGAGGAAACCCTGCGCATGTACAGATGTATGAGGAAACCCTGTGCATGTACAGATGTATGAGGAAACCCTGCGCATGTACAGATGTATGAGGAAACCCTGCGCATGTACAGATGTATGAGGAAACCCTGCGAATGTACAGAGATATGAGGAAACCCTGCGCATGTACAGATGTATAAGGAAACCCTGCACATGTACAGATGTATGAGGAAACCCTGCGCATGTACAGATGTATGAGGAAACCCTGCGCATGTACAGATGTATGAGGAAACCCTGCGCATGTACAGAGATATGAGGAAACCCTGCGCATGTACAGATGTATGAGGAAACCCTGCACATGTACAGAGATATGAGGAAACCCTGCGCATGTACAGATGTATGAGGAAACCCTGTGCATGTACAGATGTATGAGGAAACCCTGCGCATGTACAGATGTATGAGGAAACCCTGCGAATGTACAGAGATATGAGGAAACCCTGCGCATGTACAGATGTATGAGGAAACCCTGCGCATGTACAGAGATATGAGGAAACCCTACGCATGTACAGATGTATGAGGAAACCCTGCACATGTACAGAGATATGAGGAAACCCTACGCATGTACAGATATGAGGAAACCCTACGCATGTACAGATGTATGAGGAAACCCTGCGCATGTACAGATGTATGCGGAAACCCTGCGCATGTCCAGATGTATGAGGAAACCCTACGTATGTACAGATGTATGAGGAAACCCTGCGCATGTACAGATATGAGGAAACCCTGCACGTGCACAGATGTATGGGGAAACCTGTGTTTGCACAGGTATACCCCAGGGTTGTTGGGAACTAAAGCAATGCTCTTATGCACACGTGTGGAATTCTCCTTCGCAAGAATTGCAGAAATGCTGCTTTTTAGCACAGTCATTTTTATTTTTTTATTAATAAAGTGGTTGTAAACCCTTTGGCCGCGTACACACGAGGAGACATGTCCGATGAAACAGGTCCGACGGACCATATTCATCGGACATGTCTGAAGGGATATTTTGGTCTGATGTGTGTACACACCATCAGACCCAAATCCCCGCGGACAGAGAACGCGGTGACGTAGAACACACCGACGTGCTCAAACAAGGAAGTTCAATGCTTCCACGCATGCGTCAAATTAATTTGACGCATGCGCGGGATTTCGGTCCGATGGTTGGGCGTACTAACCATCGGACATGTCCGACGGACAGGTTTCCAGCAGACAAGTTTCTAAGCATGTTTAGAAACTTTTGTCCGCTGGAAACCTGTCCGCTAGGACGTACACACAATCGAACATGTCCGCGGAAACTGGTCTGCGGACCAGTTTCAGCGGACATGTCTCCTCGTGTGTACGCGGCCTTACATATACCCAGTGAAGTGACTGGGTTCAGGTGATACACAGAGATGAAACAAATCCTCCCACTGGACATGAATTGACCCTTGTTTATCTTCAGTCTTCTCTTCTCTACATTCATTCCAATTCAGAGTTTATACAGTTTGTCTGAGCTTTCAGAAAGTGAGGCCAGAGAGAATGGTTGTAAAACCTTCAACAATTCCTGAAAAGTCGTTCATCAGAACATTCGATGGACTAGACACATTTCCTATGGACATTTTTATTTGATTTCCATGCGATTGTTTTGAATTCTACTTTAAGTTTTCCAATGAACGTGTGCATTGCAATAAGTACAATTTCTTTCCTCAATAAAAATAATTTTCACTATTAGAATTTTGTTTGTTCTAGAAAAAAATTCCATCCTCCTCGATTTTCTATGTTACTGTGGCCAAGAACGATTATCAGTGTGACTGAGCATTAGAGGCCCTTGGCATCTACACTGGTCAGGGTAGTACCTCTTTGAAGTTTATCTGGTATTTGTATAGGCACATGTCCTGCAACCGTGCCGACTTGCAAACATTTCTCTTCTTCAGGATGTCGGGACTTGGCGGGGGATTATTATGGGGAATTCTTTCTTGGGTCATTGGGTTTTCCGCTCGGTGTAATCTGTATGATCAGGACCTCTTCTTTAGCTGTCCCTCGGCCTGTGTGCTGATCTCTCTCTGCGCACACCAAGGTTTTCTCTAATCTCCTCCACACCTGCTGCGAGGGAATGCATAAAACAACATTACGTTTGCCCTCCATGGCCTTCCCTCTCCTGACTATTTACAAGTTCTCACACTAACAGCCGAGGCCAGGAGGAAAGGTTACACGTGGACCTCTGCGCATTTCTTCCTTTTAATTCGTCATTTTTTGAAACTTCTGCGTAATAAGAATGCAATGCCGCTTCCTAAACCAATTGATTCATGACTTGGCTAAAAGAAAAATATTCTGTGTACTTTAGTCTTCCATGGGGGGCCCACTTATGAAAAATAAAGAAGCAAAGGAATTACGTGTGACCCTTTAATAGTATAGTTTAAAGGGCAGTGGTGCTTAGAAATCTGTAGAAGCCAATCAAAAAATGATGGTATCAATGGTAAGATTCCCCTGATTCCTGTTTGGCCATCTAGGACTACCTTTGACAAGCACGTGATTTTATTATGTTTATAATATTATGATGAGATAATCCAAAAAAACTTATATACTCGAGTATAAGCCAAGTTTTTCAGCACTTTTTTGTGTGCTGAAAAAGTCCCCCTCGGCTTATACTCAAGTCTCGCTGCCTCACTTTGGCCATCTGCAGCCTCACGTACCTGATCTCGAGCTGTGACATGCAGCCTTAACTGCAGTCAGTGGCCATGCAGTGTAACAAAGCCCCGCCTCCTTCTCGTCCTCGTCTGTGATAGGCGGAACACTGACTCACTGCTGGGAACTGAATCAGTGTTCCGTCACGTACGAGGGCAAGGAGGAGGCGGGGCTTTGTTACACAGGACGGCCGTCGACAATGTCACAGCTTGAGATCAGGTACATGAAACATGTATATGGGCACAGTGAGGCATGTATATGGGCACAGTGAGGCATGTATATGGGCACAGTGCCGCAGACAATGTCACAGCTCAAGATCAGGTATATGAGGCATGTATATGGGCACAGTGAGGCATGCAAATGGGCACAGTAAGGCATGCATATGGGCACAGTGAGGCAAGCATATGGGCACAGTGAGGCAAGCATATGGGCACAGTGAGGCTGCAAATGTGCATTGTTGACTCAACTTTCCTCTAAGGCCGCGTACACACGACCGAGAACCTCGTCGTGCTAAACTCATCGTTCCGCTCGACGAGGTTCTCGGCTGGCCGGCGATTTCGTCGACCAGGCTGTCGAAAAAGGCGTCGAGCCATTAGTCCCGATGGCCCGTCAAGCAAATAGAGAACCTGCTCTCTATTTTGGCTCGACGAGCTTCCCGACGGGACGCTCGACGAAAGTGTACACACGATCGAGCTTCTCGGCAGAATACGTCTCCCAGCGAGCTTCTCGCTGGATTCTGCCGAGAAACTCGGTCGTGTGTACGGGGCCTCACAATAGCTGCTGCATTTCTCACCCTATGATTATACTCAATACGTTTTCCCTATTTTTTAGTGGTCAAATTAGATGCCTCGGTTTATTTTCGGGTCGGCTTATACCCGAGTATATACGGTATTAATTGGATAGTTTGTAATTCCCTTCTTAGATAATAGATGATATGATAGGATAAGCCAGTGGTCTCCAAAGTGGCCTGCAGGCTGAATGTGGCCCCATCATTCAGCCCTTGGGACACCATTCCATCCACTGAAACCAATGATGGGGGAACCATTTTTTTCACTTACACCAGTGATGGAGCGTCACTCCTGCCACAGACACCAATGATGGGTTGCTTTTTAGAGGTGCAGCGAATGGAAATTTTGGTGCCGAAACCAAAAATTTAGAATGCACTTGGCCAAAAAACAAAATTTTTTTTGGTACCATTATTGTCAAATTTTTCTCTTATGGCATTTTGCCGATAACACCATTTCTCCTTGATATGTTTCGGCCGCTGAAATTTCGGTGCATCTCTAGTGCCTTTCCTCCCACTTACGCCATTGATGGGGCACCATTCCTCGCACAGACACCAATAATGAGGTGCTATTCCTTCCAATGACACCAACAATGGGGCATAATTATTCCCACTGACACCAACGTTGTGGTAGTTTTCCTCCCACGGATACCAACAATGGGGAACCATTCCTCTCACAGACACTAACGATGGGGCATTATTGCTTCCACTGACACCAATAATGGGTGATAATTCCTCCCACTAACACCAACAATGGGTGATAATTCCTCCCACTGACACCAACAAAGGGGCACTATTCCTCCCACTGACACCAATGAGGCATTGTTTCGCTCACTGATGTTGGAGCATTTTATACTTCCACTGGCCACAGTCTGACCCCTCTATAGCCTGATGGACAGTAAACTGTTCTTTTGTTTTGAAAGTTTGGAGACCCCTGGTAAAAGTGAATGCTCCCAGTTTATATGAGTATCTGAGTTTTCCCAATTCTGCCCACTCTGCACTTATCTGTATATGCCTGAAGAGGCAGAGATAGCTTTCCATGGGCACAGAATGACACCTTCATAACAATGAAACTTCCTGGGCCTTCAGTTAGTTGTTGGTATCAGCAGGGGTGGACTGACAACTCATGGGGCCCCTGGGCAATAGAAGATTATGGGGCCCCCGGGCAGATGGCCACCACGCCAGAAGGCATTGCATAGGCAGGGCAGCTAAAATCTCAGAATTTTAACATCAAAAGCATGTCGGTTTTGGACATATCAGGGACAGATGTAAAAAAAAAACACTGCTTTTTTACATACTGTCCCTGGTTTTATTGAGCCTGGCAACCCAGATGGGGCCCCCTAGTGGCATGGGGCCCTCGGGCAGTGCCCGAGAGTCCCAATGGTCAGTCCGCCCCTGGGGGTCAGTTCATGGAGCCTTGCTGCCCAATTTGCACGTTACCAAAATATCACAGAAAAATTGGGGTGGCACATTCCTGCTAAAATGTAAAATGCAGTGCCCTGGGTATGTGACCTGCCTTGCAGGACATGGAGACTGTATACCCTCACTTCTTCCATGGTCCCTGATTCTCTCAGCAGTGTTCCCATGAACAGGCTTGGTTATGGCCTGTGCTGTTAATCAATAAAAAAAAAGAAATTCATATACTTAACTATATGTGGGCAATAATACATTTTATTATCAGAATGCAATATGTTTTATAACAGTTGTTATTTGATTAATAAACCACAGTGGTGGCTGACATTTCCATATATTAGCATAAACAATGTAACTACCACCTCATAGAGCCCAGCGCTGAGCTACCCTAATAGTAATTTATATGTGAAAAATCCAAAGATACTAGTGCAACAATGTTACAGTGCAAATAAACAGACAGTAACTATTTCAAAAAGATACAATGTCCATGCACATTAGTGTCCACACAAGATAAACAATACAAAGTGCCCGTGGTAATAAATGACTGACAACCAAAGTAAAAACACCCATTGCCGGATTCACATACCACGGCGCATATACATGCCGGCGTAGCGTATCTTCTTTACGATACGCCGGCCCAATAAGCATGGAATTCACAAAGCAAATGCTCCCAATGTTGTGCCGGCGTAGAATATAGTTGTAGGCGTAAGGCGTAAGTCAAAGTGGGCTGGAAGTGGGCGTGATACATTTAAATGAAGCGTGACCCCATGCAAATGATAGGCTGTGCTTCAGACAAGTACTTTAAAATGAACTGCGCATGTGTCGTACCTTGGACGCATTCCAGTGCGCATGCTCTCAATCGCGTAGAAACAACTGGCTAAGATACGTCGAATCACTGCCTACGACGTGAACGTAACCTACTGTTGTAATATTAATATAGATGTGTTGGTATTTAAAATATTGTGTTTAGACCTGTGCAGACTGGAATATTTCGTTTGGAAAATAAATTTATTTAGTTTCTCCCGAAAATGGTTTTGATTTATTTAGTTTTTCGTTGGGGAATAGCTTTCGTCTGAAAATCCAATAATACTTGGTTTCTGTCTAATTTTTAAAAGAATATTCGACGGAACGTCAAATCTTTTTGGTTGCTGGTGAATGATCAAAAGAATATTCGACTCATAAATCGAAATCTATTCTCTGTAATGTCGAATCTATTATTTCTATAGTGTCTAATCTTTTCTCTATAATGTTGAATCTTTTCTCTATAATGTCGAATCTTTTCTCTATGATGTCGAATCTTTTCCCTATAATGTCGAATCTCTCTATATCGAATTTTTACCGCAAAGAAAGCGAAAATAAAGCATTTTTTATGTCGGATCTTTCGGTTTTCGTTTCTTGCACTTTCGTTATCGTTTGTTAAAACGATAACGAAAAAAACAGATTTTCGGACGAAAATGCACTCTAACGAAAACGAATGCACATGTCTAATTGTGTTATACAGTATGTATAGCATGATATTTAGGTGTTGCATACAGGCATTTAAGGTTACACATCAAAGGAAGTTTGCTGACCAAATCTTGTGGCCAAACGACACGTATCAAAAGATACAGAGGACCCTTTGATGTGTAAATCTTATCTAAGACTACCTAGGTGTGTGAGATGGCCTGGTACTTCCTTACATACATAAGGAAGTATTTATTAATGGTAATTAGACTTGAGGGGGGGGGGGGGGTAGTCATTCAATGGGAACATTTGGTTGACCCCCCCCCCCCTCCAGTATGAGACCAATATTTGAGAAAGACAGGCTGACATTCAGTTCATCTTGTCACAGAGAATGTACTCCCGGTATTCTCTCTGTATGAGTATGGGGGCGCAGGTAGAAATCTGAAATCTGAAATACTCTGTTGGACTTTGTATCATCTGTGGACTTTGGACTTTATTCTGTATTGGAAGTCGGTTGAATTAAATTTTGCATTCTCTGAAGGGCCTGGTGTGTTGCTGCAAAAAACAACTTACTAACATCATACTAGACACTATACTATAGACAATACACGCTAAATATCTAAAGACTACACCTACGTGCAGCCCTATTTACTTACTACGTAAACGACGCAAAATTCGACGACATTCGTTCCCTGGTCCATACCTTTGCATGAGTTGCGCCTACTTTATGGGGAATAACTTTACGCCGGACGTAACCGGCGTATCTCCCTCATTTGCATATTTGCATTGAAAATCAATGGGAGTGCAAAATGCGTTCAGCGTAACTATGCGCCCACTATACGCCCGCATAGGCAAGTTACGACAGCCGGATAAAGTCAGTTTTTTGGCTTATCTTAGCTCTATGGGTACGGCGCATAGATACAGCGGTGCATATTTGTACTTACGCGGCGTATCTCGAGATACGTTGGCGTAAGTGCTTTGTGAATCTGGCTACCAGTGTCTATCCATCTAATAAAAACAGATCCAATTGTGTTTGTTAGGATCTGTTTTCTTCAAGTGGATAGACACTGGTTGTCAGTCATTTGTTACAATAATCAAATGTTCTTTAAGGCCGCGTACACACGAGGAGACATGTCCGCTGAAACTGGTCAGCAGAACCTGTCACTTCTCCATGTCCTCCTCCCTGATTTGCTGTCCAGGGACCTCGACTGTGGAATGCACTACCAACCACCATCTGACTGGAGTCGGACCACTTGGCCTTCAGGAGAATGATTAAAAAATCAGCTCTTCTTGGAAAGCTGATACACCAAGCACATGACACGCCACATAAATACACGGAAATCTGGTCTTGTTGGCTCCACTATATCACAACAAATGACTATAAGTTGGTCGCCTCTTATGTCCGAGAGCTGTGGTGAGACACTGTCCGATCCCTGCCTTTACCCCCTCCGCCCTGTCCCCTGTGAACATATCTAACTGACCCCTCCTTGACCGATATATTTCCCACTAATAGTTAATCCGATGACCATGTACTGCAGCTGACCTCGACCCCGATTTGACTACCGCATTCTATGGACCGAATGATACGATAACACTCCCCCTCACTTCACCACATACCCATAGCTCCCTCTGAGCTGTCCTACCCCACTGGTAACACCGAGCAATCCTACCTGTTCCTCAATTCCTCTTTTGACACTGAATGACAACCCTTATCGATACATACGTTGTTTTCTTTTGTTTTGCCCCCGGTTATTCCTGCCATCATCAATCCATGTCAGGTTATGCTGCAAAATGTTGATGCTTGTTGATGGATTTTGAAATACAGTGCCATCCTGATAGCTAACGTTGTCATTCCCGAATATTCGCCTAGTACTGTAGATTCCGTTTACTGTTATTACTGTTCTGCGGCTTCGCCCGCATTTACACACCTAGGCACCTATGTGCTCACTGTTATGCATTGTATTTCATGTATGTTAACGACCTCTTCAATAAAAACTTTTGAAACCAAAAAAAAAAAAACTCATCTCTTCTGAGGCAAAGCGTTTCCTCATCGAAGGAATGAAACAGCGCCCAGAGGCGATTCAGTTCGCAAGTGTTTGCGCTTTATAAGTTTTTCAAACACATCACTTCACGGACTAAGAATTCCATATATTATATTTTATTGCTACTACTATATTGGCAAAAAATATTTCAGACCATTGATTTTCACATTGATAGTGAGGAAAGGTGTTCCAGGACCTATTGTCATGACTGACTTGGATATAGAGGAAAATATATTCCAGGCCACACTGTTGTTGGATAAAGATCCCCCCCCCCCCCCCTACACACAGGGCAAAAGCCAGCTGACATCTGCTCAAGTCAAAATTCAGCCTCTGTGTCACCCTGTCTGACAAGAGCTGGCTTCTGAAGGACGGGCATGCTGGAAAACCAGCAGCCAACTGGCTCCTGATCAGTGCTCTCAGCCGATGGTGGAGAGCGCTGATTGGAGTGTTCAGGCGGGTGGCCATTCCCCTGTCAGAACACAACAGCTCAGTGGGCTCTAACTGGAGCTGAAAGTTTATTTTTTGTTCAACCCGCTGGATTGAATGTAAAAAAATGAATGGAGTGTATCAGGCTTAACTTGGTTGGCGAGGAAAAGGTGTTTCAGCCCCACTGTTCTTCACTTATTTGACTGATGAGGTAAAGGTGTTTCAGACCCTACTGTCATTGCCTGACATGGATAGAGAGGAACACATATTGCAGGCCCCACTGTTGTTGGCTCACTTGGTTGGCAAGGGAAAGGTGTTTTAGGTCACGCTGTACTTGGCTTACTTGACTGGTGAGGGAAAGGTGTTACTGTTGCCACCATACTTTACTGGAGAGGGTAAGTTTTTCTAGGCCCCACTGTTGTCAGCTTACTGGGCTGATGAGGGAAAAATGTTCCAGGCTTCATTGTTCTTCACTCATTTGGCAGTGAGAGAAAGGTGTTCTAGGCCCTACTGTTATTTGCTCACTTGGCGAGAGAGTTCCAAGATATTCAAGGCCTAAATGTGGTGGGGTCACTTTTGTCAGCTCTCTGTTTTATCTCTTATGCCGCGTACACACGATCGGACATTCCGACAACAAAACCGTGAATTTTTTTCCGACGTATGTTGACTCAAACTTGTCTTGCATACACACGGTCACACAAATGTTGTCTGAAATTGCGAACGTCAAGAACGCGGTGAAGTACAACACGTACGACAAGCCGAGAAAAAAGTTCAATAGCCAGTTCGGCTCTTCTGCTTGATTCCGAGCATGCGTGGGATTTTATGCGTTGGAATTGTGTACACACGCTCAGAATTTCTGACAACAAGTTTTGTTGTCGGAAAATTTGGGAACCAGCTCTCAAACATTTGTTGTCGGAAATTCCGACAGCAAATGTCCGATGAAGCATACACACGGTCGGATTTTCCGACAAGCTCACATTGAACATTTGTTGTTGGAAATTCCGACCGTGTGTACACGGCATTACAGTTAGTGTACATAGCATCTTAAATCATATCATAAACTGCATATAGCATTAAATGGGTGCCCCACAGTGAAATGACTCACGATTTAACAAGTTGTTTTTAATGGGCAACACACATGCCAAAACACTTCATAAGATATATAATGAGATTATACCCTGCTGGCAGTGGAGAGGAAAACTTTAATTTTCTAGAACTGTGAGAGACAAGAGAGGTTATTACAAAGTTTTGCCAACTAAGTTTC
>JAJQKJ010001395.1:0-39736 GCA_029574335.1 Rana kukunoris
TACCCCTCTCTCCCCTGTATACCCTCTCTCCCCTGTTATACCCCTCTCTCCCCTGTATACCCCTCTCTCCCTGTATACCCTCTCTCCCTGTATACCCCTCTCTCCCTGTACCCTTCTCTCCCTGTATACCCTTCTCTCCTGTATACCCTTCTCTCCCTGTATACCCTTCTCTCCCTGTATAACCCCTCTCTCCCTGTGTATACCTTCTCCCTGTATACCTCCCTCTCCGGTGTTTTCTCTCTCTCTCCTGTATACCCTCTCTCCTCCCTGTTTCCTCTCTGCTGTAACCCCCTCTCTCTCTCCCTGTATAACTCTCTGTATACCCCGCTCTCTCTCCCTGTATACCTCTCTCTGTATACCTCTCTCTCCCTGTATACCTCTCTGTATACCCCTCTCTCCCTGTATACCTCTCTGTATACCCCTCTCTCCCTGTATACCCCTCTCTCCCTGTATACCCCTCTCTCCCTGTATACCCTCTCTCCCTGTATACCCTCTCTCCCTGTATACCCCTCTCCCTGTATACCCTTCTCTCCCTGTATACCCCTCTCTCCCTGTATACCTCTCTGTTATACCTCTCTTCTCCCTGTATACCTCTCTCTCTCTGTATACCCCCCTCTCTTCTCTCCCTGTATACCTCTCTGTATACCCCTCTCTCTCTCCCTGTATACCTCTCTGTATACCCCGCTCTCTCTCTCTGTATACCCCTCTCTCTCTCCCTGTTATACCTCTCTGTATACCCCCCTCTCCCTGTATACCCCCCTCTCCCTGTATACCTCTCTCTCCCTGTATACCTCTCTCTCTCTGTATACCCCTCTCTCTCTCTGTATACCTCTCTCTCTCTGTATACCCCTCTCTCTCTCTGTATACCTCTCTCTCTGTATACCCCTCTCTCTCTCTGTATACCCCTCTCTCTCTCTGTATACCCCTCTCTCTCTCTGTATACCCCTCTCTCTCTCTGTATACCCCTCTCTCTCTCTGTATACCCCTCTCTTCCCTGTATACCTCTTGTATACCCTCTCTCCTCTCCTGTATACCTCTCTGTATACCCCTTCTCTCCCTGTATACCTCTCTGTATACCCCTCTCTCTCCCTGTATACCTCTCTGTATACCCCTCTCTCCCTGTATACCTCTCTGTATACCCCTCTCTCCCTGTATACCTCTCTGTATACCCCTCGCTCCCTGTATACCTCCTGTATACCCCCCCCTCTCCTGTATACCCCCTCTCCCTGTTATACCTCTCTGTATACCTCTCTCTCCCTGTATACCCCCCTCTCCCTGTATACCTCCCTCTCCCTGTATATCTCTCTGTATACCCCTCTCTCTCTCTGTATACCCCTCTCTCCCTGTATACCCCTCTCTCCCTGTATACCTCCCTGTATACCCCTCTCTCTCTTACCCCTCTCTCTCTGTATACCTCTCTGTATACCCATCTCTCTTCCCTGTATACCTCCCTCTCCCTGTATACCTCCTCTCCCTGTATATCTCTTGTATACCCTTCTCTCTCTCTGTATACCCCCTCTCTCCCTGTTATACCCCTCTCTCCCTGTATACCTCCCTGTATACCCCTCTCTCCTACCCCCTCTCTCTCTGTATACCTCTCTGTTACCCATCTCTCTCTCCCTGTATACCCCCCTCTCCCTGTATACCCCTCTCTCTCTCTCTCTCTCCTCTGTATACCCCTCTCTCTCCCTGTATACCTCTCTGTATACCCCTCTCCTGTATACCTCTCTGTATACCCCCTTCTCCCTGTATACCTCTCTCCCTGTATACCTCTCTGTATACCCCCCTCTCTCTGTATACCCTCTCTCTCCCCTGTATACCTCTCTGTATACCCCCCTCTCCCTGTTTACCTCTCTGTATACCCCCCTCCCTGTATACCTCTCTGTATACCCCCTCTCTCTCTGTATACCCCCTCTCTCTCTGTATACCCCCCTCTCTCTCTGTATACCCCTCTCTCTCTGTATACCCCCTCTCTCTTGTATACCCCCCTCTCTCTCTGTATACCCCCCTCTCTCTGTATACCCCCCTCTCTTCTGTATACCCCCTCTCTCTCTCTGTATACCCCCTCTCTCTCTCTGTATACCCCCTCTCTCTCTCTGTATACCCCCCTCTCTCTCTCTGTATACCCCCCCTCTCTCTCTCTCTCTCTCCTGTATACCCCCCTCTCTCTCTCTGTATACCCCTCTCTCTCTCTCTCTCTCTGTATACCCCCCCTCTCTCTCTCTCTCTCTCTGTATACCCCCCTCTCTCTCTCTCTCTCTGTATACCCTCTCTCTCTCTCTCTCTCTGTATACCCCTCTCTCTCTCTCTCTCTCTGTATCTGTATACACCCCTCTCTCTTTCTCTCTCTGTATACCCCCCTCCTCTCTCTCTCTCTCTCTCTCTCTTCTCTCTGTATACCCCTCTCCCCCCCCCTCTCTCTCTCTCTCTCTCTGTATACCCCCTCTCTCTCTTATCTCTCTCTGTATACCCTCTCTCTCTCTCTCTCTCTGTCTGTATACCCCTCTCTCTCTCTCTCTCTCTCTCTCTCTGTATCCCCCTCTCTCTCTCTCTCTCTCTGTATACCCCCCCACTCTCTCTCTCTCTCTCTCTCTCTCTCTGTATACCTCTCTCTCTCTCTCTCTCTGTATACCTCTCTCTCTCTCTCTGTATACCCTCTCTCTCTCTCTCTCTGTATACCCTCTCTCTCTCTCTCTCTGTATACCCCCCTCTCTCTCTGTATACCCTCTCTCTCTCTCTCTCTTGTATACCCCCTCTCTCTCTCTCTCTCTCTCTCTTGTATACCCCCCTCTCTCTCTCTCTCTCTCTCTCTGTATACCCCCCTCTCTCTCTCTCTCTCTCTGTATACCTCTCTCTCCTCTCTCTTCTCTGTATACCCTCTCTCTCTCTCTCTCTCTGTATACCTCTCTCTCTCTGTATATCTCTCTCTGTATACCCCCCTATCTCTCTCTCTCTGTATACCCCTCTCTCTCCCTGTATACCCCTCTCTCTCTCCCTGTATATCTCTCTCTCTCTCCCTGTATACCTCTCTGTATACCCCTCTCCCTGGTATACCTCTCTCTCCCTGTATACCTCTCTCTCCCTGTATACCTCTCTCTCACCTGTATACCTCTCTGTATACCCCTCTCTCCTGTATACCTCTCTGTATACCCCTCTCTCTCCCTGTATACCTCTCTCTCCCTGTATACCCTCTCTCTCCCTGTATACCTCTCTCTCCCTGATATACCCTCTCTCTCCCTGTATACTCTCTCTCCCTGTATACCTCTCTCTCCCTGTATACCTCTCTCTCCCTGTATACCTCTCTCTCCCTGTATACCTCTCTCTCCCTGTATACCTCTCTCTCCCTGTATACCTCTGTATACCTCTCTCTCCCTGTATACCTCCCTGTATACCTCTTCTCCCTGTATACCCCTCTCTCTCTCTGTATACCCCCCCTCTCTGTATCCCCTTCTCTCTCTCTGTATACCCCTCTCTTCCCTGTATACCCTCTCTCTCCCTGTGTATACCTCCCTGTATACCCCTCTCTCCCTGTATTCCCCTTCTCCTGTATACCTCTCTCCTGTTTATACCTCCCTGTATACCCTCTCTCCCTGTATACCCCTCTCTCCCTGTATTCCCCTCTCTCCTGTATACCCTCTCTCCCTGGTATACCCCTCTCTCCTGTATACCCCTCTCTCCCTTGTATAACCCTCTCTCTGTATACCCCTCTCTCCTGGTATACCCCTCTCTCCCTGTTTACCCCTCTCTCCTGTATCCCCTCTGTATCCCCTACTCTCTCTCTCACCTGTATACCTCTCTGTATCCACCCCTCTCTACCACTCCCCCCCCCTCCTCTCTTCTCCCCTCCCCCCCCCCTCTCTCTCCACCTCCCCCCCTCCCCTCTCCACCCCCCCCCCCCCCCCCCCCTCCCCCCCCCTCCCCCTCCTCCCCCCCCCCGCCCCTCCCCCCCCCCCCCCCCCTCTCTCTCACCTCCCCCCTCTCTCTCCCCTCCCCTCCTCTCTCTCCCCTCCCCCCCCCCTCTTCTCTCCCCCTCCCCCCTCTCTCTCCCCCCTCCCCCCCCCTCTCTCTCCCCCTCCCCCCTCTCTCTCCCCCTCCCCCCCCTCTCTCTCCCTCCTCTCTCCCCCCCTCTCCTCCCCCCTCTCCTCCCCCCCCCCCCCCCCCCCCCCCCCCCCTCCCCCTCCCCCCCCCCCCCCCCCCCTCTCTCTCTCCCCCCTCTCTCCCCCTCCCCCCTCTCTCTCCCCCCCCTCTTTTCTCTCTCTCCCCCCTCCAAGTTGATATTCATATACATGGTGCTTTATTTACTTACACCCTAAATGAAAATGTCCTAATATTTTGTATGGCCACCATTATTTCCCAGCACTGCCTTAATCCCCTTGGGCATGGAGTTCACCAGAGTTGTACTCCTGATTGTTTGTACTGAATAAAGAAATTATTTATTTTAATAAAGTTGAATACACTTATTTGTGTTTTTCATTATGATAATAAATAAAAAAAAATTCTGTTATCTATTTCATGTGGGTTTTTTTTTTCATATTCAAAAACACTGTCCGTTAAGGTGCCTCGTGTTTGACCTTATGAATGGATGACATCATAACAGGATCTACATGTCCCCACTATTTGCACAACCCTAAAACTCAAGTGAAACAGTATAGTGAAAAAACTAGTCTGCCCATGTGATAATGTATGAAAATAAACACAAATCGCCTGTTCCCAATAATGAATAGAACACCTGGCTTACAACATGAACTTGACAGATAAAAAATTGTAATGCCGCGTACACACGGTTGGAATTTCTGACAACAAATGTTTGATGTGAGCTTGTTGTCAGAAAATCTGACAGTGTGTATGCTCCATCGGACATTTGTTGTCGGGATTTCCGACAACAAAGGTTTGAGAGCTGGTTCTCAAATTTTCCGACAACAAAACCGTGTGTACACAATTCTGAGGCACAAAATTCCACACATGCTCAGAATCAAGCAGAAGAGCAGCACTGGCTATTGAACTTCCTTTTTCTCGGCTCGTCATACGTGTTGTACATCACCGCATTCTTGATGTTTGGAATTTTCAACAACATTTGTGTGACTGTGTGTATGCAACACAAGTTTTTTTTTTTTCTTTATTAAAGATTTTGAGACAGACATACAAACAATGAAAAGACGGTGCCATGGAAAACACCGGCCCCTCTGCGACCAACATGGTCGACCAATTAGACAGACTATCTAACAGAAAACTTCTACCTATTCTTACCAAACACATTAAACCTCCATTTAAGTAATATGGCCTTCCTTCCATAAAAGAACAAAATATTCAACAGGGTCCTAAGAGCCCTGGAGGGGACTACCCCCTCCACCAGACCCAGAAGGCACACCTGTACAGACAAGGGAATGGGCACATGCGGGATCGTTTCTATGCATGAAGCCACCCCCCCCCCCCCCCCCCCCAAAAAAAAAAGTCTGTATCTGCTGACATTCTCAAAATACATGTTTCGCATCAGCTGGTGAAAAGGAACATCTCCAACATTCAGAGATGGCAGATGGATACAGGACCGAAAGTCTTGCAGGGGTAAAATAAATCCTGTGTAAAAATTTTAAGTGTATTAGTCTATCCCTAGCAGACACCAGGTGCTGAAAAGAATGGTCCCACATGTCGTCCCAATCCTCACTGTCCAAACCAGGGACCTCCCTCTCCCATCGCTCGCTACACTTCGTCAGCGCCACAGGGCTCTTTTTGAACAATTCCTTATATGTGACCGACAAGGTTTTAGGGAGATCATCTACCAGGAGTAAATCCTCCAAGGCAGACGGAATCGACTCAACCATCCTTTCCCGGAATTGCGCCTGAAAAGCATGTCTGAGCTGTAAGAACCTGAAAAAGTATGAATTTGGAAGGTCATGTCTGACCATAAGCTGATCAAAGGTGAGGAGAGTCCCATCCCTAGTTATGTCCTTAAGAAGCTTAATGCCTTTAACCACCCACACCATCGGTTCTGAAAAGGAAAAAAAGTGTGGCAGCTTGGGGTTCCCCCACACCAGAGTCTGTGGCGAGAAACCCAAGTAACTAGGGCAGGCCAGACCAACCGCCTCCTCCCAAGCCCTAAAAGTAGCCCTCATGGACAACATCAGCGGAAAGCCAGACCCGGTGCCACTGTGGACGGCCAACCGGAGGATCTCATAAGACCCCAAGTGGGCCGCCTCCACCACAGTGGCGGAATCTCCCGTATCAAAGGTAAACCACCTATGTACAAACGCCATCTGCCCGGCCAGGTAGTATTTCCGCTAATCAGGCAGAGCCAACCCTCCTTGACCCCAAGGCTCTTGGAAAACCTTACCTATGCATGGTGATTTGGGGGCCCACAGAAAGGAACTAGTGATACCATCCAACTGTTTAAAAAAGGACTTAGGAATCCGCACTGGAGCATGCCGCAAAAAGTACAAAATGACTGGAAGAATTTTCATCTTCAGCAAATTTATTCTACCTATGAGGGACAGCGGGAGGTTCTGCCAAGCCAGTGCTTTTTGTTTAAAGAAGGCCAACAGGGTTACTAAGTTAAGCGCCATATAACCATTGCTATCAGCCGTGACCTTGACCCCCAGGTAAGTAATGGAAAAAAAAACACTGCAATGGCAGGGTGGAGTCCGCCACCTCCCTGGCCCCAGCATCCAATGGCAAAACTGAGGACTTGCCCCAGTTTACCCTAAGGCCAGAAAAAGAAGTGAAATCATTCAGAATTCTCAGGACCGCCCGAAGCGATGGTCCAGGGACCTCCAAAAATAATAGCATGTCATCAGCATATAATGCCAGACACTCCCTGAGATTGCCCACTCTAATAGACTTGATATCGCCAGACTCCCTAAGTGCCACCGCCAGGGGTTCCATCATCAGGGCAAAAAGAAAGGGGGACAGAGGGCACCCCTGCCTAGTGCCCCGACCCACCGCATAAAAGGGAGAAGTAGACTGACCTAACCTAATCGCCGCCCTAGAGGTACTATATAGCAAAGTGATCCACAGGCTAAAAGTTTGACCAAACCCCATCCTCTCCAGCACCCGAGCATATACATCCAGTCAATGGAATCAAAGGCCTTTTCAATGTCGATTGACACAATGATTCGGGTACCATCATCCTGCCCAGGGAGCTGGAGATGTGTAAAGAGCCTCCTCAGATTAGTGTCCGTAGACTTCTCAGGCATGAACCCTGTCTGGTCAATATCGACCAGAGAAGAGATCACCCCGACAAGCCTGTTGGCCAGAACCTTTGTTAAAATTTTGAGGTCCATGTTCAAGAGAGCAATAGGCCTGTAGGCCAAACACTCCAGGGTGTCCTTGCCCGGCTTAAGCAACAGAACCATGTATGCATCCATCATAGACTCAGGGAGTCTGTTTGATTCCAAACAGTGAGCCAGAAGGGCGGTTAATCTAGGGGCCAACTCCTCTGCATAAAACTTATAGAAGTCTGCTGGAAAGCCATCTGGACCCGGAGCTTTATGAGGTGGGAAGTCAAAAATAGCCGCTACACTCTCTTTTAGAAATAGGAGCATCCAAAGCCAACTGGTATCCAAAGCTGAAATATCATACATCGGTATAGGAGCGTATAGCTCAGCAAAAATACTCCTGAAACACAGAGTATCCCGGGAGGATCGCTCACCAAGCTCCCATCTTTACCCCTAATGACCGGGATGTTCCTTACATGATTATCCACTGCTACCAATCTTGCCAACAGTTTCCCGTTCTTATCACCCTCCGAAAAGATAGAGTTCGCTCTATGTGCGATTTCTGTATGAGCCAAATCTGAGAAGTGCAGGGAGAGAAGACGCCGAGCCTCCATCAAGGACGCATAAGAGGCGTCCGAGGGACACCCGAAGTGACCCTCCGCACACTCCCGCTCCGCTTCCTGCAGCCTAAGGATTTCAGCATTATGAGCCACACGTTCAGCCTTGATGGCCGAGATGCACTCACCCCTCATCACCGCTTTAAAGGAATCCCAAACCACAGGCGGGTCGGCCGATTTGGCATTCGTCGGCCAGAAAGAGGCAATTGCCTCCCTCAGGTGGACCTCCACCTGCTCATTCTGCAGCCAACCTGGGGAAAGTCTCCAACCCCCCTCCCCCTCCCAACTACTAAGCCAAGAGTGAGGGACAAAGGGCAATGATCAGACACACCCCCAGCCAGGTAGGCAGCATCCCTTACCAGCGGCAACAGGGCCTGGTTCCCAAATGCTAAGTCTATCCTGGCCGAGGAGCGATGAACCATAGAGACATGGGAGTAGGTCCTGCATAGAGGATTCCTAGCACGCCACAACTCCGTCAGCCCAGTCACCGACAACCAGGAGCTGACCCTTGCCTCCCCGGATTGGACTAATCCAACGCATCCAAAATGGCGTTGAAATCACCCATGACCACCATAGGGAGATGAGCGAAGGGGGCCAACCAAGCAAACAAGTCATACAGCACTTGCACATTGACTGGAGGAGGTAAGTAGACATTCACCAAAAGCATCTTATAATGAAAAATATCAAGCACAACCGTCCCCTGGTCAGAGAACACCTGGTGTACAGTGCAAGGTAGCCCAGTGGCGAAATGTCCAGCAATCTAAGATGACGTCCTTATGCACCCCCATGGAGCTCCACAGGACAAGGAGCAAGGACAGGATGCAAACTGCACTAAGCCAGACCATAGAATATAGTTCAGTAATCCAGGAGAGCCATCTAGTGGCCGGCCAGAAAATTGCAGCAAGGGAAAAAACAAAAACCCATACATGGGCAGGAGAATTAGCACATAGCAGACTAGCATGTTAAACATCCCGCCATAGTCAATCAAAAGGGAAGACACAGAAGAAAAAAAAATAAAAGATAAAATAAACGAAGTATAAAAATAGTATTAAACAGCAAACCCAGCACTCCTCAGAGAACCGACGACAACCCAATCATGCAGAAAAAAGGAACAGGAACCAATGCACATCCAAATTAACCGAATCAGGGGTTACTGTCCAGCAAATCGCATGCCTCCGCCGGGGTGTCAAAAAATGTAACCGACCCTTTGTGCTGTACCCTGAGCCTGTTGGGGTAGAGCATGCTGTACTGGATCTCTTTTTTCTCTCAGCCTCTTACGGACATCATTGAACGAGCGTCTCTTGCTTTGAGTCTCAGCCGAAAAGTCTGGGAACAACATCACTCTGGCATTCTCAAACCGCAATTCCGGATGCTTCCTCGATTCCCGCAGTATCATATCACGGTCACGATAATTGAGAAACCTGACCAGGAATGGGTGAGGGTAGGCTCCAGGGGGCGAACACCATTGGGCACTCTTTGAGCGCGCTCCACCACATAAGTGGGGGGGATCCCCCAATTTCAGGAGTTGTTTGAAAAACAGTTCAGCAAATGTGGCAGAAGCATTCCCCTCAGCCCCTTCAGGCAGCCCAACCACACGAACATTGTTCCTCCTTTGGCGGTCTTCAAGGTCGTCAGCCCTACGCTGAAGTGACCTTACCAGCTCTTGTAGCTCACCAAGCTGCGCCCCATGAGAATGAGACACGTCCTCCACCTCGGAGATCCTCTCCTCCGCTTCAGTGCGCCTGCCACGGAACTTGTCCAGGTCCTGCCTGATGAGTGTACACTTTGTGGCAAGATGGTCGATCTGCACCATTAACGCCACTTTACTGGCGTCAATGGCCTCCAGGATGGGTCTAGTTGTGGCATCCAAGGAACTAGCTCCCTCACAGTGAGCCGTCTAGTTCCCATCCTTCTAAATGACCTGTATGGTAAAAATGAAGAAAGGTCATTTAGCAGGATAGGAACTAGCTCCCTCACAGTGAGCCGTCTAGTTCCCATCCCTCTAAATGACCTGTATGGTAAAAATTAGGAAAGGCCATTTAGCAGGATAGGAACTAGCTCCTTCATAGTGAGCCGTCTAGTTCCCATCCCTCTATATGACCTGTATGGTAATTATGAGGAAAGGTCATTTAGCAGGATAGGAACTAGCTTCTTCATAGTGAACCGTCTAGTTCCCATCCTTCTAAATGACCTGTATGGTAATAATGAAGAAAGGTCATTTAGCAGGATAGGAACTAGCTTCTTCATAGTGAACCGTCTAGTTCCCATCCTTCTAAATGACCTGTATGGTAATAATGAAGAAAGGTCATTTAGCAGGATAGGAACTAGCTCCCTCACAGTAAACCGTCTAGTTCCCATCCCTCTAAATGACCTGTATGGTAAAAATGAGGAAAGGTCATTTAGCAGGATAGGAACTAGCTTCTTCATAGTGAACCATCTAGGTCCCATCCCTCTAAATGACCTGTATAGTAATAATAACGAAAGGTCATTTAGCAGGATAGGAACTAGCTCCCTCACAGTGAGCCGTCTAGTTCCCATCCTTCTAAATGACCTGTATGGTAAAAATGAAGAAAGGTCATTTAGCAGGATAGGAACTAGCTTCTTCATAGTGAACCGTCTAGGTCCCATCCCTCTAAATGACCTGTATGGTAAAAATGAAGAAAGGTCATTTAGCAGGATAGGAACTAGCTCCTTCATAGTGAGCCGTCTAGTTCCCATCCCTCTAAATGACCTGTATGGTAATAATGAGGAAAGGTCATTTAGCAGGATAGGAACTAGCTCCTTCATAGTGAATCGTCTAGTTCCCATCCCTCTATATGACCTGTATGGTAATAATGAAGAAAGGTCATTTAGCAGGATAGGAACTAGCTCCTTCACAGTGAGCCGTCTAGTTCCCATCCTTCTAAATGACCTGTATGGTAATAATGAAGAAAGGTCATTTAGCAGGATAGGAACTAGCTCCCTCACAGTGAACCGTCTATTTCCCATCCCTCTATATGACCTTTATGGTAATACTGAAGAAAGGTAATTTAGCAGGATAGGAACTAGCTCCTTCATAGTGAGCCGTCTAGTTCCCATCCCTCTAAATGACCTGTATGGTAATTATGAGGAAAGGTCATTTAGCAGGATAGGAACTAGCTCCCTCACAGTGACCCGTCTAGTTCCCATCCCTCTATATGACCTGTATAGTAATAATAACGAAAGGTCATTTAGCATGATAGGAACTAGCTCCTTCATAGTGAACCGTCTAGTTCCCATCCCTCTAAATGACCTGTATGGTAATAATGAGGAAAGGTCATTTAGCAGGATAGGAACTAGCTCCTTCATAGTGAGCCGTCTAGTTCCCATCCCTCTATATGACCTGTATGGTAAAAATGAGGAAAGGTCATTTAGCAGGATAGGAACTAGCTCCCTCACAGTGAGCCGTCTAGTTCCCATCCTTCTAAATGACCTGTATGGTAATAATGAAGAAAGGTCATTTAGCAGGATAGGAACTAGCTCCCTCACAGTGAGCCGTCTAGTTCCCATCCTTCTAAATGACCTGTATGGTAAAAATGAAGAAAGGTCATTTAGCAGGATAGGAACTAGCTCCTTCATAGTGAGCCGTCTAGTTCCCATCCCTCTATATGACCTGTATGGTAAAAATTAGGAAAGGTCATTTAGCAGGATAGGAACTAGCTCCTTCATAGTGAGCCGTCTAGTTCCCATCCCTCTATATGACCTGTATGGTAAAAATTAGGAAAGGTCATTTAGCAGGATAGGAACTAGCTCCTTCACAGTGAATCGTCTAGTTCCCATCCCTCTATATGACCTGACCACTAGGGGGCAAAAAGGTTATTCTGTGGGATGGGAACTAGCCTGTTCACAGTGAGAAGGCTAGTTCCCATCCTCAGAAATGACTAGGTCAATCTGGAGGATGGGAACTAGCTTCTTCATTGTGAACTGGCTAGTTCCCATCCTTATACATGACCTGACCACTAGGGGGCAAAAAGGTCATTCTGTGGGATGGGAACTAGCCTGTTCACAGTGAGCAGGCTAGTTCCCATCCTCAGAAATGACTAGGTCAATCTGGAGGATGGGAACTAGTCGCAACCGTAATGTCTTCTCTCTACTTCCTCCCGACTCACCTCTCATCTGGAACTTCCTGTCTTTACCTGAAATCACTTCCTGTCTGTCTTCCATAGAGATTTACTGTCTGGGTGGAAGTGAGATCACCACCTTGTGGCGTTTAGAGGAACAGCAGCTCCAATAAACATCTCGTATAGCTAGATTCAGGTACTTTTACGCCGGCGTATCTCCAGATACGCCGCCGTAATTTCAAATGTGCGCCATCGCATCTTTACGCCGATTCACAAATCGAGATACGCCGAAAAACATGGCTTCAGCCGTCCGACGTAATTTGCCTACGCTGGCGTATCGTGGGCGCATAGTTACGCTGGACGCATTTGGCGTTCCCATAATAAATATGCAAAAGAGCAAGATACACCGATTCACAAACGTACGTACGCCCGATGCAGTAATCGATGCCGTTTACGTAAGGCGTTTTTCGGTGTAAAGATAAACCACCAAAAACATGGCGCAGCCCATGTTAAGTATGGACGTCGGAACAGCGTCGTATTGTACGTCGTTTGCGTAAGTCGTACGCGAATAGGGCTGTGCGTAAGTTACATTCACGATTGAAAGCATTGAGTATTTCCGACGTGATTTTGGAGAATGCGCACTGGGATACGTCCACGAATGGCGCATGCGCCATTCCTTAGGTGGGTCATTTATGTGGGGTCACGGTTCAAATATCACGCCCACCTTCCACCTACTTTGAATTAGGCGGGCTTCCGCTGGCCCATTTACGCTACGCCGCCGTAACTTAGGGAGCAAGTGCTTTGTGAATACAGCACTTGCCTCTCTAACTTGCGGCGGCGTATCGTATATTCGATACGCTACGCCCGCCTAACAATACGCCGCCCTACCCGAATCTAGCTAATAGTGTGAACAAGGGCTTTCTCTGTGCATATTCGGTATACAAGATGCCTACTAGATATGATATACAGGTTCAGGACTTAGGGTGGTGGGGGCCCCTGGGCTTGAGTGTTGAAGTGGCCCCCTGGAGCCGAGAATTGGGGGGGGATCGAAGATGTTGAGAGAGGGGGGATCATAGTTGTTGAGCGGGGGGTGCGCATTAAAGTTGTTGAGCGGGGAGGGGCGAATTGAAGTTGTTGAGAGGGGGGGCATTAAATCTCACCTGTGCACAGAATGTGTCGGCTCTCTTCCCTTCAGCAGACATCCCCACACCGCTCCGGTTCCTCCTGGGGGGAGGTTTTGCAGTTGTTGAGCGGGGAGGGGGAGAGTGCCTCTCACCTGGGCCGACAGTCAGGGCCACAGACTGTCATTAACCCAGCTGTCGGATTTCTTCCCTTCAGCAGCCACAGTACTCCATACACCGCTCCGATTCACCCTGCTTCCGTGCTGCCTCCTATTGCAGTGCAAGAAAATTAACCATTTTGCGGGACTGCGGGAAGAAGCGGTCTTCGTGGGAAAGTCCCGCAGAATCCGTGCGTGTTGGGAGGTATGCACAGGGCCACCATCAGGAATGTTGGGGCCCCTTCCACAGCTTAAGGCATGGGCCCCCTGGAGCAGAGAACCAGGGGGGGACCTCTAAAAAGGGTTGCCATCCAGGGCCCCCTATTGGGCGGGGCCTATGGGCTTGAGCCCAGTTAAGCCCAATGGTAAGTCTGACCCTGACCCCAAGAATCAGACCCCTTTCAGACTGAGGCGCTTTACAGGTGCTATAGCGCTAAAAATATCGCCTGTAAAGCACCTCTCCTCTCATTCCGATGTGAAATCCAGAAGGCTTTCACACTGGAGCTGTGTGCTGGCAGGATGCTAATTAATAAAATATTTGGCGATACGGCATTGTGCTGGTTTAACCACTTTAGCCCCGGACCATATTGCTGTCCAAAGACCAGAGGACTTTTTGTGATTCGGCACTGCGTCGATTTAACTGACAATTGCGCGGTCCTGCGACGTGGCTCCCAAACAAAATTGGCGTCCTTTTTTTCCCACATATAGAGCTTTCTTTTGGTGGTATTTGATCATCTCTGCGGTTTTTATTTTTTGCGCTATAAACAAAAATAGAGCGACTATTTTGAAAAAAATTCAATATTTTTTACATTTTGCTATAATAAATATCCCCAAAAAAGATATAAAAAAAATTTTTTTTTCCTCAGTTTAGGCCGATACGTATTCTTCTACATAACAACATTCACAGAAAAGGGGGTCGTTTTATGGCATTTTTATTAATATTTTTTTTTTACTAGTAATGGCGGCGATCAGCGTTTTTTTTCGGTACTGCGATATTATGGCGGACACTTTTGACACATTTTTGGGACCATTGGCATTTTTATAGCGATCAATGCTATAAAAATGCATTGTATTACTATAAAAATGCCATTGGCAGTGAAGGGGTTAACACTAGGGGGCAGGGAAGGGGTCAAGTGTGTTCCTATTTGTGTTCTAACTGTATGGGGGGGTGGACTCACTAGGAGTAATCACTGATCTTCTGTTCATACATTGTATGAACAGGAGATCAGCATTTCCCCCGCTGACAGTAACGAGAGCTATGTGTTTACACACATAGCTCCCGTTCCCCGCTCTGTAACGAGCAATCGCGGGTGCCCGGCGGCGATCGTACCCGCCGGGCACGCGCGCCGGCCGCTAGTGGCCGAAAAAGAGAGGCCGTAGAGCTACGTGCTCTCGCGAAACAGTGCCACCGTCCCGCAGTAATATGACGGCGGGCGGTCGGCAAGCAGTTAACAGACACTTGCACGGTCGTGCAATGCTGTACCCAAACAAAATTGCAGAAATTTGGGCCTTAGGTGTTGGTGTTGCCACAACACTGTAAGCCCTCACAGTTAGGCCGCGTACACACGACGGAGGAATTCGACGAGCGAAACACATAGTTTTCCCCATCGAGTTCCTCGTTCGGCTGTCGAAGAACTCGTCATGCCAAATTTTTCCCATTCCCGTCAAGGAAAAAGAAAAGAAGACATGTTCTCTTTTTGGCTCGATGAGTTTCTCGACAGTTTTCTTGGCAAAAAGTGTACACACGACCGGTTTTCTTGGGAGAATACGTCTCCCATCAAGTTGGATTCTGCCAAGAAAACCGGTCGTGTGTACGCGGCCTCAGTCTTGGTGGGCGCTGGAATGCCCTGCTGTGAACTATTATATAAGAAATTGTAATTACATGCCATTGTTGAACAGTGGTAGAAACATTGGCCTTTGGTGGTGGTGGTTGTGCTGGTGCCACAACACTGTAAGTCCTCACAGTTACTCTTGGTGGGAACAGGAATGGGCCCTGCTGTGAAATTTTAGATCAAGAATTGTAATTACATGCCCCTGTTGAAAAGGGGCAGAAAAATTGGGCCTTAGGCACTGGTTCCACAACACAGCAACCCCTCACAGATACTCTAGTTGGAGTGTAGGAATGAGCCCTGCTGCAAAGTATTGCATCAAAAATTGTAATTACAATAGGGATTGACTTGAACACAAAGCTCATGCCTACCTGTAAAGACGTTATGTCTGGTGCGCAGTGTGACAGGGGTGTGTTTTGGGGTGAAAGTATGCAACCTGTTGGCCAGCATCGAGTTGGATCTGTTTGCTTTGGCGTACCATTTCTGGCAGGGACTAGCGTAATGTGCGTCACCCTTATCAGTAAGGCAGAGATCAAGTTCTGTACATGCCTCCTCTAGTACGGTTAGCCAGAGTAGGGGATTGTTTAAAGGTTGTGGATAGGGAGTCTAGGCGTACTTCTAAGGAGCGCCGGACCGAAAGTCGTTCACACTTACGTTTAGCCACCAATTGGATAACATGCCCTCTGAGGACCGCTTTGTTTGCCTCTCAAAGGGTCACCGGGAAAGAGCCTGACCCAACATTAAGACTAAAATAATCCACTGAGACCTGAGCAATATCAGTAAGAATGGCCTCAAGAGATAAGAGTTCATGGTCCAAGGGGAATATTGTGGTTTGTGAGTGGCATACGACCAAAACAGGATCATGGTCTGTCCCGGGCATTGCCAGGATGGAAGCGGGCACCACTAAAGGGAGATGTTTCCTAAGACAAACATATGGTCAATTCTGGAGTGGGAATGATGGGGGTGGAAGTAATGGGTATGGTTCCTACCAGAGGAGTGAAGCTCAAGATGTCCACCAGGTCATGACTTTTAAGGGAAGACGTAAACCTTTTAGCATCAGGTGATGGAGCCTTATGTTCCGTAGGGTATTTATCAAAGCAGGATTCAGTGCAACATTAGAGTCTCCCGCTAAGAAAAGAGTGCCTCTTTGGTGAGACTTCAACAAGGAGCAGATATGGGAGAGAAAAGGTCCCGGGTTAACATTTGGAGCATAGTAATTTAGGATAGTGACCTCCCTGTCCCGAATAGTACCTTCAGTAGTAAAAAGGTATCTACCATTTGGATCTGCAATCTCTCTAGTGCAACTGAAAGGGACCAATTTGCGTATGGCTATAAAAACACCTCTCTGATTAGTCCAGGCATTAGCCAAAAAAACCTTAAGGATACTGGGCATCAAAATATTTGGGGCAAGACAAAGACGAGAAGTTGGTCTCCCGTATGCATGCAATATCCACTTTTTGTTGTTTAAGATATTTAAAGACCATAACCCTTTTTTGGGGGGAGTTCATTCCCTGCACATTCAGGGACAGTCAATTAAGTGTCAAGTGTCATTGTACATGGGAAGTCAACCATAAAACAACATTACCCACCATGAAGACCTGGAAAAAGAAAAAGGGAAGTAGAGGAAAAAAAAGGGGACCAGAGGTAGAAAGACATACTACAGTACATCAAACGATCAGAAAAAAACATAGCATATTGGACTGAAAAAGCATGAGTGCAACTAGTTGTGGGACAAAAGGCCCACAAGAGGGTTGGACGTTGGTCGAGACTAGCGTGGGGGGAGCAGTGGTCCGTCTGAACCACTCAACATCATTATTCAGTAAAATTAAGTGTATAATAATGAGCACAGAAACTGGTGCACCCACAAAGGCACTAAAAAGAGGGATACAAACGGCACAAGGCATGTGATTGAAACTGAATAGTGGTTTCCCTGCCACCCAGAGTCCCCCCCAAGTTGACGAGGTAGCCCAGGGCAATCGAGCGACCAGAACAATATTAAGGTAGCCCTATATGCCTATAAAACCTGTAAAAAAGGGGAGAAACAAACAATCCATATAGGGATGGAAAGAGTTGCAAAAACAGGGTAAGAAAATGACAACACAGTTTGGAACCAACCTGCCCCGTGCAGAGACGAAAGGTTACTGTCAGCTGTCTGCAGCACATGGATGGCTACCAGAGAGCCGAGGGAACTGGCATGTACTTATCCAGGAAGACAAAATAAAACTTGTCTTGAAGTTCATAGATTCTGCCGTCAGGCAAGGCAGCAAACTGTCGCAACATTAACAACAGGCGACCAGGCCCAGATGCCTCGGCCACCATGCAGGACCCCCACAAAGGGAGGTCAAAGTGTCTTGCCCAATTGGAAACTTAACAACAAATATCAGTCAGGCCCACCATCTCACAGCTGGGGCGGCATTGTTCTGTCAACTTCTGTCAGTGAGTTGAGTGTAGGTTACCATCAGACGGAAAAACAGGCATCAACTGAGTCAGTTCAGTCCATTGATGTCTTCATGATGACATCAGGGAATGCTACTCAGAAGATAGTTCTAGAGGCAGTAGAAGGCAAGTGTGGGGTTCCGTAATGTCATATTTTACTTTATGAAACCGTCAACATGGGAGGTAAGTACCATCAGCCTTTAGAATCTTTAGGCCTGCAGGTCACGCAAGGCCTGCAAGCTGGGTTGAGATCTCTGGAGGAGCTGGGACCCCTGATGAGAGGGCTGGGAAGACCTAGGGTGGGAGGGTGATGGCGGCAGGTGCAGCCGCAATTCTTGGAAGTGGCGTTTCAGGTCAGAGGGAGAGGAGGCGTAGAACTGACGATCCAAATGCGAGAATGATAGCTTAAAGGGGAACCCCATCTATATTTGATCCCTCAGGCTTGCAGGACCTGGAGATAGGGTTTCAGGCCCCGCTGTCTGGCAAATGGTCACTGGAGAGAGATCAGCAAATAGCTGAAGAGGTTTGCTTTGTAAAGAGAGATCATTTTGCTCCCGTGCAGCATGGAGGAAGCTCTCTTTAGTGCGATAATAATGGAATTTAATAATGAAATCCCTCGGGGGACCCTCTGATGGTTTAGGTGTGAGTGATCTGTGGATGCGGTCAAATTCCAGTCTCTCTAATGGTATCCCAGGTGCCAGTTCTTGGAAGAAGGCTGTTGCTGTACCCTGCAGATCTGTAACATTTTCTGTGATTCCGCGGATGCAGAGGTTATCTCTGCGGGCCCTATTCTCATAGTCTTCTAGCTTGTCTCATAAGACCTCCAGCTCAGCAGACAGTTTATACACCTCCCCCTTATGGCCTTCAAGGACAGTGGTTGCTAAGTCCATTCTTTGTTCCAGTTGATTTGTGCGGTGGCCTATCTCTTTAAGACATCTGACAAAGTCAGAGGATAGCTTGCGGGTGGTCTGGGTGATCTCATCTCACACAATGGAGCAGAATTTAATCAGTATTTCTTCTGAGTCTGAGTGCAGGGGACTTACCAAGTCTGTGGGGAACTGATGCAGACTATCGGCTGGGGAAGCCAGGTCCGCTGCCGAATTCTGCATGGAATCGATAGTCTCCGGGGATGAGGCACCATCTTCTTTTTCCCCTTCCCAGAGAAGATTTGGGCTTCTGGCTGTATTTCTGGCAAGTTTTTGCAGAGTGGTACATAACCGCCAGATGCCCGAGGTGTTCCATAGCAGGGGGAGACGAACTGTAAGTTCTGGGGTGCGGACTATGCTTTGTTACCCGAGATGCAGCGTTCCGACAGGACGGAGCAGGGGATTCTAGCGGCCATCTCCCTCACTCACATGCTCCAGGAGAAAAGGTCACATTCAAAGTGTTGAAATATGAAGAGTCTGAGTGGCCTCTAGCAGACACTGGTTGCCAATGTAAGAGAGAAGAGGTCTTATTATTCCAAAGGGCCAATTTTTAAGATTACGATGTAACTGCCACTCTTTGGCTGACTTCCTCTCACAGGCTGTATCCTGAGTGAGAGATTTCCAGAGAAAGGCTATAAAGAGGAGCTATCCAACTGGTATGTGATACTGCAAGGCAAAGTCTGTTGGAAATAAAGATTAAATAAAAAGATTCAAACATTGCCTGTCCTATCATCACTAACTTTTCTGGTCAATTTAGGCAGGCATTACCAATAGGCACTGTGAAATTTTGAGGGAGGACCCAACGCTAAATACCCTTCTCCCAGCAAGACTGGAAGTGATCTTCTGATGTGCACCCAACCTACGAGATAACATTTCCCCGATGGGTTGAAACCACCCACTAAAGGTGGAGCTATTTAACCACTTCCCGACGGCCGTACCACTATGTACGGCCGCAGGGTGGCTCTGAATTTCTGGGACGCCGTCTTTTTACGGCCGCCCCTTTCCTCGTTCCCCGCGCACGCTCCTGAGAGCGCATCGGGGAACTTCTGTGCTGCCCCTGTCCCTTGGACACAGCCAATCACAGATCGCGGAAAATAAGCAATCACAGCGGCCAATGAGAGATGATCTCATACGTAAACATATGAGATTATCTCTCATTGCCGTCTCTCCCTCCTCACACAGACAGCGCGTGTGAGGAGCGAGAAAGTTCTGAGTTAAAGTGCCAATCAGTGCCATACAGTGCCCAATCAGTGCACAGGAAACACTTGGTGCCCACCAGTACCCACCTCTGCCGCCTCAGTACCCATCTCTGCCTACTTTCCAAAAAGGGGTTATTTGGGGGGCATTAGTAGTTTCCTGGCTTGTTAGGGTCTCAAGAAATGAGATAGGCCTTCAGTACATCAGGTGTGATCAGATGATAATTATTTATGATTTGCACTATAGTTGTAGACTCTAAAACTTTCATACAGACCAAATAATTTCCAAAAATGTGGGGTTATTTTTAATCAAAGACATGTAGCAGTATAAATTGTGGCCAAAATTTATGAAGAAAAATTAATTTGCAAAATTTTATCACAGAAACTAAGAAAACATTTTTTTCATTAATAGCGCAAAAAATAAAAAACCCAGAGGTGATCAAATACCACCAAAAGAAAGCTCTATTTGTATGTAAAAAAAAATGACAAAAAATCATTTAGGTACAGTGTTGCATGACTGAGTAATTGTCATTCAAAGTGTAAGAGCGCTGAAAGCTGAAAATTGGTCTGGTCAGGAGGGGTGTTTAAGTGCCCAGTAAGGAAGTGGTTAAAAGAAAGGAAAAGTTTTTACCCTTGCAACTAATGCAGGATTTGTAAGGTAGATGGGCAGAGAAGAAGGAAGTGTACATCATTTACATCTACAAGTACGACATCATTTTATCACATGCAATACTAAGAATGTAGTGTACCTTGTTCAATGCCCAGGTAATAAACAGTATGTAGCAAGGATCACCAGGATGCTCAGAGACAGGTTGAGGGAACATGTACACAATTTTAGTAAGGATTTACGTACCCACAGCCCGTCTGCACACTTTAGGAAATATTAGTAATAGGAGCCCAGCAGCAATCATGTTAATGGTCATTGATAAATTGAGACCACATTAGAGAGGTTGCAACTGTACCCGAGATATCTCCAAAATGGAGAATAGCTGGATCTACAGTTAAAAAATGCTTGCACCCCTTGGATTGAACACGGATTTGGATATTATGGGCTAGATTCAGGAAAGAGATACAACGGCGTATTTCCAGATACGCCGTCGTATCTCTGCGTCTGAGCCCTCCTATCTATGCGACCGATTCATAGAATCAGTTACGCATAGATTTCCTTTCGATCCGACTGGCGTAAGTCTCTTACGCCGTCGTATCTAAGTTGCATTTTTACGCTGGCCGCTAGGTGGCGTTCCCATCGAGTTATGCTTCGAATATGCAAATGAGACAGATACGCCGATTCCCGAAAGTACGCCCAGCGCATTTTTTTACGTCGTTTGCGTAAGCGTAACTCCGGCGTAATGTTACCCCTGCTATATGAGGCGCAGCCAATGTTAAGTATGGACGGTGTGCCGGTGATTTTTTTCCTGTCGTTTACGTAAAACGTTCGCGAATAGGGCTTTGCGTAAGTGACGTTCACGTCGTTTTCATTGAGTATTTGCGTGGTGATTTGAAGCATGCACACTGGCCTACGTTCCCGGCCGACGCATGCGCAGTTCGTTCGGCGCGGGGGTGCGCTTAATTTAAATAGAAGACGCCCCCTACCTTCCCATTTGTACACATCCACACAGATGTACACATCCACTGCATGTCTATAATTTCCACACTCAGGGCAGGACTATAGTTTCTACAGTGTGAGATCTTTGATGTCTAATGAGAACCGATTTCCGTGAATAACATTTCCCGCACTCAGAGCAGGAATACTTCTCCCCTGTGTGAATCCTCTGATGTTTGGAAAGACTGGACATCTCTGAAAAACATTTCCCGCACTCAGGACAAGAGTACGGCCTCTCGCCTGTGTGAGTTCTCTGATGTTTAACTAGGTCTGATTTCTGTGTATAGCACTTCCCGCACTCAGGACAAGAGTACGGCCTCTCGCCTGTGTGAGTTCTCTGATGTTTAACTAGGTCTGATTTCTGTGTATAGCACTTCCCGCACTCAGGACAGGAATGTGGCTTCTCGCCAGTGTGAAACCTCTTATGTATAGCCAAGTCTGATTTTTGTCTAAAACATTTTTTGCACTCGGAGCAGGAATAAGGCTTCACCCCTGTGTGAGATCTCTGATGTCTATAAAGGTTTGATTTTTTTGAAAAACATTTTTCGCACTCAGGGCAGGAATACGGCTTCTCGCCAGTGTGAGATCTCTGATGTGTGAGAAGGTTTGAATTCAGTGAAAAACATTTCCCACACTCAGGACAGGAATATGGCTTGAGCCCAGTGTGCAGCCTCTGATGCCTGTAAAGACTGGACTTCTCTGTAAAACATTTGCTGCACTCGGGGCAGGAATACGGCTTCTCACCTGTGTGAGATCTCTGATGTATTTGAAGATCTGATTTCTGCGAAAAACATTTCCCGCACTCAGGACAGACATAAGTCTCCCCTGTGTGAATCCTCTGATGTTTGTAAAGAGTGGATTTCTCTGTAAAACACTTCCCACACTCAGGACAAGAGTATGGCTTCTCACCTGTGTGTGATCTCTTATGTTTAACAAGGTCTGATTTCTGTGCATAACATTTCCCACACTCAGGACAAGAATACGGCTTTTCACCTGTGTGAAGCATCTGATGTCTGTAAAGACTAGACATCTCTGTAAAACATTTCTCACACTCCGGACAGGAATACGGCTTCTCACCTGTGTGAGATCTTAGATGTCTAACAAGGTCTGATTTCTGTGAAAAAAGTTTCCCGCACTCAAAACAGGAATGTACCTTCCCTCCCATGTGAGATCTGTGATGTACAGTAAGATTTGATTCTGAGTGAAAACTTTCCTCACATTCAGGACAGGAAAATGTCTCCCCAAACTGAATTCCCGCACTATGCCTCACAGTACGAGGTTGCTCAGAGTCAGAGACATTCAATTGTCTATCCACACTGTGATGTCCTTCATCCATAGCTGAGCTCATTGTCTTTTCTTCTGCACAATCTCTTGTGATGTCCACTTTACAATCTGGAGATAAAATGAGAAGATCCTTTGAGGGTTTCTTGATGTGTCCTGGAAAAATATAAAAACATGGTCAATAGCAGTGTTAATTTTGGCAGCAAATTTCGATTTAGTTTTAGGACTAAAATTACATTTTAGTTTTAGTCCCATTTTAGTCTTCTACAATTGTTTTAGTCGTATTTAGTCGACTAAATCTCCAGTATATTTTAGTCAACTAAAACTAATTTTAGTAGTCTAAAATCGAATGGGTGAAATTAGATTGTAATGCATTATTTAAGCATTTCTCTACAATTTCCAAACTCATTATATACTGCTGGATTGAAAAATAGAATATGTTATCATTTATGTTATTGCGGTATGAACATGCACTACATGTAGACCAGTGTTCATTTTGACGTCAACTTTCAATTTAGTTTTAGTCTTTTGACTAAAATGCCATTTCGTATTTTAGTCATCTCAATTGTTTAAGTTTTATTCGTATTTTAGTAGATTAAAATGGTATTAATTTTTTTTATTCGTTTTAGTCGACAAAATTAACACTGATAGATACAAGATGGAATTGCACCTGGATCAAGTAGTCTTTATTGAACAGCTGTTCTCTGTGGTACCCTTGGGACCCTTTCCCCTTCAGGGCATTTGGTCCTCCTTGCAGATCACTTCTACATTTACATTGCCTTGTCAGAAGAGCAGGAACCAATATGGACTGGGAGGTGCATGTTCTTCTCACAACCACAAGCCTAGGCACTGGGTCAAAGGATCTCTGACCCCACACTATTTTAAATTTTTTTTGCCTGGGGTCCCATTAAAAACCATACAATACCCTAAGGCCGCGTACACGCAATCAAATTTGTCCGCTGAAATTGGTCCGACGGACCAGTTCAGTGGACAAATCCGATTGTGTGTATGGGCTAGCGGACATGTCTGACCAGCGGACAAATTTTAAAACATGCTTTAAAATTTGTCCGCCGGAGGCATGTCCGTCGGATATGTTCGCTGGTCAGTACTCACCAGCAGACATATCTTCCCGCACATGCATCGAATGGATTCGACGCATGCGCAGAAGTATTTTTCTTCCTGGTGCGGTGACGTGGCAGCATCAACGTCACGTCACCGCGCTGTCTGCTGGCGGGGATTTTGATCCGATGGTGTGTACACGCCATCGGACCAAAATCCGATGAGACATGTCCGCTGTAAACTGTCCGTCGGACAAGTTTGAGCGGACATATCTCATCGTGTGTACGCGGCCTAAGGCTTAATGTACACAGGACGTTATTACAACCTCTACGGAACGATTTAACTTGACAGATAGTAATCCGTTTAAATTATATATCAATATATATATATATATATACACACACACACACACATATATACACACATATACACAGTACAGACCAAAAGTTCGGACACACCTTCTCATTCATTCATCGGGACAACCCTACTAACAACCATTGAGTTGTTACTGCCTAGCACTTAGTCTTCGTGTACACTGCTGCTGGTAAACTGAAGTATAGGTGTAGCTGGGCATTTTTTTTTTAACTGCTCCTGAACTCTCCTCTGTTATCTTATCATCATACATGTACACAGGGTCGTTTACAGTTGTTTCTCAGCAGCTTAATTTAGAGGCATTTCAAACACGGTTAAACGCGGTAGCCGTATTTCATTTACAGGTGTTTTCATTTTGGGAGATTATATATATATATATATATATATATATATATATATATATATATATATATACACACACATATACAGTACAGACCAAAAGTTTGGACACACCTTCTCATTCAAAGACTTTTCTTTATTTTCATGACTATAAAAATTGTAGAGTCACACACTGGAGGCATCAAAACTATGAATGAACACATGTGGAATTATATACATAACAAAAAAGTGTGAAACAACTGAAAATATGTCATATTCTAGGTTCTTCAAAGTAGCCACCTTTTGCAGCAGACACATCTCTAGAACAACTGATAAGAGGAGACTGTGTGACTCCGGCCTTCATGGTAGAATATCTGCTAGGAAACCACTGCTAAAGAAAGGCAACAAGCAGAAGAGACTTGTTTGGGCTAAAGAACACAAGGAATGGACATTAGACCAGTGGAAATCTGTGCTTTGGTCTGATGAGTCCAAATTTGAGATCTTTGGTTCCAACCGCCGTGTCTTTGTGCGATGCAGAAAAGGTGAACGGATGGACTCTACATGCCTGGTTCCCACCGTGAAGCATGGAGGAGGAGGTGTGATGGTGTGGGGGTGCTTTGCTGGTGACACTGTTGGGGATTTATTCAAAATTGAAGGCATACTGAACCAGCATGGCTACCACAGCATCTTGCAGCGGCATGCTATTCCATCCGGTTTGCGTTTAGTTGGACCATCAATTATTTTTCAACAGGACAATGACCCCAAACACACCTCCAGGCGGGGGAAGGGCTATTTGACCAAGAAGGAGAGTGATGGGGTGCTGCGCCAGATGACTTGGCCTCCACAGTCACTGGACCTGAACCCAATTGAGATGGTTTGGGGTGAGGCGGACCGCAGAGTGAAGGCAAAAGGGCCAACAAGTGCTAAGCATCTCTGCGAACTCCTTCAAGACTGTTGGAAGACCATTTTAGGTGACTACCTCTTGAAGCTTATCAAGAGAATGCCAAGAGTGTGCCAAGCAGTAATCAAAGCAAAAGGTGGCTACTTTGAAGAACCTAGAATATGACATATTTTCAGTTGTTTCACACTTTTTTGTTATGTATATAATTTCACATGTGTTAATTCATAGTTTTCAGTGTGAATCTACAATTTTCATAGTGATGAAAATAAAGAAAAAAGTCTTTGAATGAGAAGGTGTGTCCAAACTTTTGGTCTGTACTGTATATATAATCTCCCAAAAGGAAAACACCTGTAAATGAAATGCGGCTAAATGCGAGTTACCACGTTTAACCGTGTTTGAAATGCCTCTAAACTAAGCTGCTTAGAAACAACTGTAAATGACCCTGTGTACATGTATGAAAAGATAACCGAGGAGAGTTCAGGAGCAGTTGAAAAAAAAATGCCCAGCTACACCTATACTTCCGTTTACCAGCAGCACTGTACACGAAGACTAGGCAGTAACAACTCAATGGTTGTTAGTAGGGTTGTCCCGATACCGATACCAGTATCGGTATCGATACTGAGCATTTGTGGGAGTACTTGTACTCGCGCAAATGCCCCCGATGCCAGATCCGAGACACCCGTCCCCAGGATTGGACGGGTGATCTGTCTATCAAAGTGCCGAGCAAGGGGGAGTGTCTATACGCGGCGCGGCGGGGAACACACAGCTATTCAAATGAAAGCTGTAATGTTCCCCACGCTGATTAACTAGGCGGCGGCGGCATCTGCATCTACGGTATGGGGGACATGGCTGCATTTGTAGGGGGACACGGCTGCATCTGTGGGGGGACACGGCTGCATCTGTGGGGGGACACGGCTGCATCTGTGGGGGGACACGGCTGCATCTGTGGGGGGGGGGGAACACATTTTAAAAATAGTATCAGTATTCGGTATTGGCGAGTACTTGAAAAAAAGTATCGGTACTTGTACTCGGTCCTAAAAAAAGTGGTATCGGGACAACTCTAGTTGTTAGGATGCTAGAAAAAGAGATTTTTTAATACAGCTTACCTGTAAAATCTTTTTCTTGGAGTACATCACGGGACACAGAGCAGCATATTCATTACTATATGGGTTATATGGAGTACCTTCAGGTGTGGACACTGGCAATCTCAAACAGGAAGTCCCCTCCCTATATAACCCCCTCCCCTAGAGGAAGTACCTCAGTTTTGTAGCAAGCAGTATGCCTCCCAAAATGTTCCCCAAAAGAGAGGTGGGAGCTCTGTGTCCCGTGATGTACTCCAAGAAAAAGATTTTACAGGTAAGCTGTATTAAAAAATCTCTTTTTCTTTCTCGTACATCACGGGACACAGAGCAGCATATTCATTACTATATGGGATGTCCGAAAGCAATGCTTTAATGAGGGGAGGGAGACATCTTCCAAAAAAGGATTTAATTTAGAGGTATACTCAAATACCAGTAAATCCAACTTAAACAAGAAATGTAAATCTCAAATCAAGTCAAGGGAGCCCCCTCAGATCCTGAGGAGCTTGAATCGCGGCCTGCAGTACTGCCTGCCCAAAGGCTGTATCCGCATTCCTTCTTACGTCCAATTGATAACATTTTGTAAACATGTGGACTGATGACCACGTTGCTGCCTTGCATATTCGAGCCATAGAGATCTGATGATGTGCTGCCCAGGAGGTGCCCATGGCCCTGGTAGAATGGGCCTTTACCGACAAAGGAGGAGGCACCTCTTCAAACCGCAGGCCTGAACGATTAATTGTTTAATCCATCTTGCGATGGTGGATCAAGCAGCTGCCTGACCCATCTTGGGCCCTTCCGGTAAAACGAACACCACATCTGTTTTCCGAACCTTCTCTGTAGCTTTAAGATAGGCCTTTATGGCCCTGACAATATCCAACGTATGCAGCAACCCCTCCTTTCTAGAGGTGGGTTTTGGAAGAAGGATGGAAGTACCACATCCTGGTTCAGGTGGAACTGGATATAACCTTTGGTAGAAAGGAAGAATGAGGACGGAACCCCGCCCTATCCTTATGTAAAATGAGATATGGTTCCTTACAAGATAAGGCTGCCAATTCCGATACTCTCCTGGCCGAAACTATGGTGATCAGAAATACCGACTTTCTAGTCAGTAAAACCAAAGGTACCTCAGCCAACGGCTCAAGGGGTTGTTTCTGTAGAGTTGACAGAACAAGATTTAAGTCCCATGGACAAAGTGGTGATTTGACCGGAGGATTAACACGTAAGACTCCCTGTACGAGGATCTTAACCAGCGAGTGGGCGGCCAGCGGCCTCTGAAACCACACTGATAAGGCTGAAATCAGTCCCTAGATCGTGCTTAATGCCAGGCCTTTATCCACTCCTAGCTGGAGAAAACCTAATACTCTATCAATGGTATACTTGCGGGAAACCTATCTCTTAGCCTCACACCAGCCTACGTAGGCCCTCCAAACCCTGTAACAAAATTACCCTGGAGGCCGGCTTTCTAGCCTTAATGAGGGTAGGGATTACCTGCCTAGACAGACCTCTACCCCTGAGAATCAGGGATTCAGCCGCCAGGCCGTCAAATTTAGACGCCGTAATGCAGGGTGGAGGATCGGGCCTTGTGAGAGTAGGTCTGGTTGTAGAGGAAGAGTCCAAGGGCCTCCCGCTGCCAATTTCAGGACTAGTGAGTACCATGCCCTCCGGTACCAAGCTGGGGCTACCAGGATAACCGGCCTGTGCTATGATCCTGCGCCACAGGCGGGGTAGTAACTGCAGCGGGGGAAATACATATAGAAGTTATGATTGATGCCAAGGGCAAACCAACACATCGGTTCCGCAGGCCATAGGGTCCCTCGTTCGAGACATGAACCTGTCTAGCTTCTTGTTGAATCCTGATGCCATGACCTCCACGTCTGGCACTCCCCACTTCTGGCAGATTGTCTGAAAAAAACTTGTGGATGCAGAGACCACTCCCCCGGCGACAGGGTTTGGCGACTTAGGAAGTATGCCTGCAGGTTGTCCACCTCGGGAATGAATGTCGCCGATATGCAGGGTACATAAACCTCTGCCCACCGAAAAACCAAGCTCCTCTCACTCTGAGTGGCTTGACTCTTGGTTCCCCCTTGGTGGTTCACCTATATGCCACCGCTGTGGCATTGTCTGAATGACTTCTCACCGAGGACCCCTGTAATCTGGATGTCTATGCCAGGAGGGCTAGCCGAGCCGCTCTGATCTCCCAGACCTTGATGGGCAGCTGCCTCTCCGCCTCTGCCCAAGTTCCTTGGCGAGTGAACCCGTCCAAGACCGCTCTCCAGCCTTCCAGACCACTGGGCAGAACCAAGCTACCAGAATTGCTGTCGGTAGGACACAAGTGTGGAAGCGTGTGGTATCGCCTCGAACATGGCCATTAGTCTGCCTAGTAATCGCATACCTAGGCGAATAGTTGGTTCTCTTTTGCTTAGAACCAACTGAATCAATCTTTTGATAGCCTCGACCTTTACCAGGGGCAGGAACACCCATCTTCTGTTCTGTGTCTAATCTCATGCCGAGATATTCCAACTGCTTTGTAGGTGGAAATGCTGATCTTTCCCCGGTTTAGGACTCAGCCGAACCTCTCGAGGTACTGAACCATGAGGGCTACTACGCATTCCACCAAGGAAGCGAGTGATCTATGATTAAGAGGTCGTCCAGGTATGCTAGGACCGAGATCCCTTGGATCCTTTAGACTGACTAGAATTGGAGCTAGGACCTTCGTGAATACCCGGGGGCCGTAGCCAGCCCGAAGGGGGGCGCCACGAATTGGAAGTGACGCTGTATCACTACGAAGCGTACAAACAAAAAATATTTGATGTGGCTGAAAGACTTGGTACATGAAGGTAACTATCCTTTATGTCTATAGAAGCCAGATCCTTCTGGAGTGTGGCGGCTGCTGACCGAACGGATTCTATCCGGAAAGAGCGAACCCTTAGGGTAAGCATTTAAACCTTTTAGGTCCAAAATTGGTCTGACATCGCCGATGGGCCTTGGTATGACAAACAGATTGGAATAGAAACCTAGCCCCTGTTCTTGGGCTGGTACCTCTACCATTATGCCCTGGTAAAGCAGATGATCCAACGCCGCCCGCATTGAGGCCTTCCTTGTGGAGGAAATTTTAGAAATTCTAATCTGTAGCCTGCGGCCACAGATGATCGGACCCCCTCTGTCGTGGGATCGATCCCCAGAGGCCTGTCCTTGCGATCCATTGTTAAAAGTTTGATTGCGCAGGAGGTCCGTACTGCCTGGAATTTGAGGGCCCCGGAACAGGGGGGAGCTGCCTTTTAAACGCAGGACCCCGGAACTTCTTTTGACTGGTAAAAGGGTACTTTTGCCACTTGAAACAGTCTGAATGTATTTATCCAGATCTTTCCATGGAAGGGCAACCCTGCCAGCAGTCCTTTACATGGGGCTCGGCCGCCCAGTTCTTCATAAGAGCCTTCTCATATGCACTAAAAATAGTGACAACGAGACGCCTGCTGGATGGAGTCTTTTTATAGCCTCTACCGCAAAGCACAGAGCTCTGGGAATATCCAATAACTCCTCTGCCTATTGGGCAGGGATGTCTTAAGCATCTGTTTTGTCTGGTTCTTTAACGCCTGACAAAACTCCAATTGCAGCCACTGCTGGCTGTAGCCAAGGATGCTGGAAAAGTGTCTCTAAACGTTTATCGACCTGGACCTTAAACATTTGTATGTTTCCCCTTAGGCCAGTTAATGATTTATTCACCCATGAGATGGCTGCGTCCACAGTTGGGAGCGCCCCCTTTCTTAGAAAAATGTCTTTTCCATAGGGTAAATAACAGAAAACCTTCCAGGTGGTCTCCCATCCAGGCACTAACCAGGCCCGACCCTGCTTAGCCTCCGAGATCAGACGAGATCGGGCGCTTTCCGGGAGATGTGGCCTCAAGGACCTCACGGGTAGTTGAAAAGCAGTGCCCGAACCGGGACCTGAACCCTGGACCCTCAGACCAAAAGTCCGATGCTCTACCGACTGAGCCATCCGGGCCCCCTTTTAAAGAGCAATTGGTCAGGGGAAAGAGTGCCTGCAAGCACAAATATTTCCTGGCAGACGTGCATAAAGACTACCCTCTCGTCAGCTTTAGGCGGCAGAAAAAATTCTGTCCGGTCGTCCCAATCCTGGAAAAACCAATTCCTCTAACAGAGGATGGACCGGAAAAGCTGCGTTGCTTAAAGGCGCTTTTAAAAGAACCCAAAGAGGATACCGCAGGAACTTGAGGCTCTGGAAATGGCAAATTAAATGCCGAGCGGACCATGTCTGTCAAAGACTGGACCCACAGACTCTCCGTCTGGGAGGCTGAAAACGATTCTTCAGTGGTAGATCCTTCCTCTAGGTTCTGTCCCTTTTGGCGATGGGGATCCAGTCCGCTTCTTGCTAGAAAAAGAGCCAGCTATCATAGCTGTTAACTTTTTTCTCTAGCCCCCCTAGGGTGACGGCTAGCATCTCCTCTGATACCACAGGGTTGGGCCGACCTGGGCCAGCCTCAGCACCAGACCCCCTTAAATGGCTTATCCAGGGTGACCCCTATAGGAATAACCTGTGGGGAAAGTATTGGCATATCATCAGAACCAGAGGAGGAACCCCTTTGTCTTTGCCCTTTCTTTTTTTTTTTTTTTTTTGTGTTTTGATCCTGAACCCTTGGAAGCCATAATACAAAACTGAGGGACTCCGCTTACAACAACAGACTGTTATAGCCAGGAGTACAACAAAAAAAAATAAGGTTTAGGGGACAATAGGATCACTAATGCCCAAAAACGGTGGGGCTCAGTATGTTTTCCTTTATAATATTATTGTTTTTCACAACATACAGCCCCACCCCCAACATGTTTGCCAGCATTCAACCTGTTGCCAAGGGGATTTTGGCTTAACAAAAAGTATTGGAGCTGACTCCAGTATGTAGTACCCCTTCTCGCCACCGGGAGTCACTGTGCTGCCAGCTCTACGTCCTCTCTCTCCAGCTCAGCTCTGAACTGAGCTAAGAACGCGCCTGCTGTGTATAACAGCAATTGAAGGCACGCCCACTCTACACTGCAGACACGCTCCCCGCCACTCCCCCCTCCCCCCCTCCCGAACGGCGCGAAAATTTTCTATATGCATGCGCGCGTGCACGCGCGCGACTGTGGGGGGGGGGGGGGGAGAGCCCAGGAGGAGACGCACTCTGGAGCCCAGGAATGCAGGTTGGAGGACGCATCAGGCGGCAGATTTTGAATCCTGGCAAGGTAAGGCTAAAACAGGCCCCTAAGGAGTCCCTTTAGCCTAGAGACAGATCTGTTTTTTTTTTTTAAAAGATCTTCAACCAGCGAGCAGCAGGTAGCTAGCAAACATACATAGATAGGTAGGGGGATCAAGTTATGGGGGGAAACATTTCAGGGCATCCTGTCCCATCAGACATAGTGACCATGGTGCCAATGCAGAGCATACTCAGGCTACCCCCCTCAAGATCTCCCCTGGAGAGCCTGCTGTCGAACCAAGTCCCGCAGGCTCCCCTCTTACCTGCTCCATGCCGCAGGACGTTTTGCAAAACGGTCCAATCTTCTCCCATCTCCGTGGGTAGCGTAGTAGACCTTCAGGCCCTGGGGTCCTATGAAGGTACCCACTGTCCTGGACCTATATAGCACCCTGGCAAACAGGAACTTATGGTCTTTACGAACTCCAAGTCCTGGGCCCAGGGTCCAGCCCTCCAAAGAGGAGCATTATAGGCAAAACCCCACGGTTTGGGGCCCGGGTACTGTCCACTTTGGCACTGAGGCTCCTTGGACAGATCCGGTTAGCCCGCCCTTAATCCCAAGGATGTGGAGCAAAGCTATTCCGTGACCAACACCTAAGACACTGGCGAAAAAACTGAGGTACTTCCTCTATGGGAGGGGGTTATATAGGGAGTGGACTTCCTGTTTGAGATTGCCAGTGTCCACACCTGAAGGTACTCCATATAACCCATATAGTAATGAATATGCTGCTCTGTGTCCCGTGATGTACGAGAAAGAAAAATGCCAAATTCCAGCCAAACCTAAAGCTGTGTGCTGCCGGAAGAGGTAGGAAGGGCTTTACATCCTTTGCCCAGGAAAAGGCTGCTATCTTGGCAGACCAGACCTGTTGGAGCGAGCCAGCCTTGGAATAGGCCAAAGCTGCTGGGGTCGGGAGCTCTACTCGTGCAGTCCACAGACCAAGGCAGCAGTAATATACCGAAACGTGCGGATTATTCCCGATTGGTGTGCTATTACTTTGTGGAACGTTTCGCCGAATGGTTCACAAAATATTGTAGTTTTTGCGGCGAAATTGGTCCCTTAGGAATGAATGGCAAAACTAGAAAGAGGACACAAAAGCTGAAAAATCAGGACATGATTTCTAAACTGCCACCACTGCCTAATTTTCAAGCCCACCTACACAAATCTTATATCAAAACGTTCATCCCTGCTGCCACTACACATTCACACGGCTAAGCCATAGTCCTGATAGTTTTCATAATATGACCATTTGTTTGCAACTCATGCCATTCTTTGATACTACACTGTAGCCACTCCATAAAGTTACTCTGCCCAGTCCAACCTTTCCACAGTTACTCCAACCACACAACAGTTAAACAAGCCACTCCACACAGCTACTCCGCCCACTCTAGTTGTAGATTACTGGTGGAGGCAAGAACACGTCACACAATTTCCCCAGAAATTGTAGCTTTTCTAGTAATTATCTAATAGCCTGGTGTGTCAGTACAGCTTAGGCCTGTGAAAGTTAGTTGCAGAGCACAGAAAACCCATCTTTACTACTGCCGCTTTTGAGGGTAGCACTACACATGTCTGAATACGAAAATTGTCAGCAACAAAGAAAAGGGGGTTTATTTCAGAGAAAAGAAGATCTATTGTGCAAGAAAAGTATCAGTGACTATTATTATTGGCAGAGATCACTCATCTCTTGCCCAAATCTGGACCCGAGTGCAGTAACAGAGCAGAGATAACAGAAGAATATATAAGGACCCACCTGTGCTGATCTCTGTAAGAGTGTCCTCCTCCTCTTTGAATGTCCTCGTTATTCCAGCCTCCTCCATAGACTGCTGATCATCCCTCACATACGTCTCTTCTACTTCACCTTCAACTTTCATGTTCATCAGATCTTCACCCTAAACCAATAGAATGGCAGAAAATAAGTATTTATGATGTCAGATCCAACAGAAAATATCATCTTGTAGAGTCCACACATCGTCTCCACATGTCAGAGTGTTCAATTCCTTTATGTTCCCGACCCTCAACTCCATCTACCTGATGATGGTGGGGGATGATGTGACCTTCCTGTGTGGAATCCCGGGAATACAGAAGACGGGGACATCTCTCTGGTGGGTTCCTGGTATTAGGTGGCTCCATCATAATGTCCTTGTAGAGGTCCTTGTGTCCTTCAGAAACCTGCATCATCACTCCATACTCCTCATCCTCCTCTTTATACTCTTCTTTAACAATAATATTATAATCCCCAAGGTTTTCACTCTGAATATATAATAAAACATTCATTGTAACAAACATGCTGTGTATAAATCAGAACTACCAATAATTGTCAATCATCTACCTGATGATGGTGAGGGATGGTGTGACCTTCCTGTGTGGAATCCCAGGAATACAGAGGGCGGGAACATCTCTCTGGTGGGTTTCTGTAGCTGGATGACTCCACCATGGTGTCCTGGTACAGATCTTTGTGTCCTTTTAGAGATTCCTCCATCACCCGATTCTTATCCTCCTCTTTTATCTCTTTTTTCACCTCAACTGTAGAATCTCTCAGGGTTACACTCTAAATATATAATAAAAATGACATCAATGGTAACAATGCAGATAATGTACAGATCCTAATGATACTATCAGTGATGGTTCCTCATCTACCTGATGATGGTGGGGGATGGTGTGACCTTCCTGTGTGGAATCCCGGGAATACAGAGGACGGGGACATCTCGCTGGTGGGTTCCCATTACTGGATCCATCTGTAGGAAACACACACACTGACTGAATACATTGTTTCTATGTGTTTATCAGATGATGGGGGATCTAGGTGGAGCCTCCGTACTGCTCTCTCCTTTACAATAAAGTCTCCTCTTACCCGGTGATGTGAGGGGCGGCTGATTGTCCATCATGACGTCCTTGTAGAGATCCTTGTGTCCTTCAGTTCACTGATCTTGCTTGTGACTTTTACAACCTTGTATTGATTTCTCTATTCTATTAGAGAGAGAGGTGGAGGAAATGTGATGGTCATACGATCACCAGGCTTCACAGGAGGAAAACTCTAGATTTGAACGCAATTAGTAAAATCAAATGATATTCCCAGAATCCTCCTCACCTCTCTGGTTAGGTCTCCATTTTATTAAGGCTCCACTTCTGACTGTGGTATAATTTAACCACTTAAGGACTGGAAGGATTTAACCCCTTAATGAACAGGTACATTTTTGTGAGACGCCACTGCGTCGCTTTAACTGACAAATGTCGTGCTAATATGTAAAAAAAAAACCTGAGCGAACGGTTTTACAAAACGCAACAATATCTACACAGGTAGGACACCCAACAGTAGAGGTAATGTATTCTTCCAAAGCAAATAGACCTTTGCAGTCTGGTATTGACTTATATTCCAATGCTTCACTTCTCCCTCAGTTTTTCTCCCTCACTAAGCTTATGTGACCCCAGTGCCGATGGAGAGGGGGGGGGGGGGGCAAACAAATATGCTGTGCAGTAGAGCTGCACGATTAATCGTGAAGAATAATAAAGTTTGCGATTTTCCCCCTCGCGATCTTAACAAAGCATTTTCCTGATTCTCAGTTCTCTGCTCATGCCTGATGGCTGTCAAAAATAAAAAACTATAAACATTGTAATGTTTTGTTCTTTAGATGAAAGGAATGAACTTCGGTCTGCAAATGAGGTGACTTAAAGACTAGGGGCCAGATTCTCAAAAAAGATACGACGGTGTATCGCAGGAAACACCGTCGTATCTGTTTTTTTTACTGGGTATCTATGCGTGTGATTCCTAGAATCACTTACGCATAGATACAGTGAAGATCTGACAGGTGTAAAACACTTACACCGTCGGATCGTAGATGTAATTACTTTTCTGGTCACTAGGTGGCCTTTACGTTGTTTTCTCATTTGCCTATGCAAATGAGCCCAATACGCCGATTCCCAAACGTTTTTACGCCACCCCGTCGTCGTTTCCGTAAGCGTAAACTTACCCCTGCTATAGGAGGGGTACGTTTACGAAGTTCCGTCATTGCCATGTTAAGTCTTTTTTCCGTCGGTTACGTCTTTTTACTAAGTCGTTCGCGAATAGGGCATTGCGTAAGTGAAGATGACGTCGTTTTGACGTTGGTTTCAACAACGCTTTCCGACGTGAGCTGGAGCATGCGCACTGGGCTTTTTTCCTGGCCGGCGCATGCGCAGTTCTATCGACACGGGGGCGCGCTTAATTTAAATACAAGCCGCCCCCTTTGAATTACGCGGCCTTACGCCGGGCCATTTACACTACGCCGCCGCAACTTACGGAGCAAGTGCTTGGAGAATACGGCACTTGCTCTGTTAAGTTGCGGCGGCGTAGTGTAAATGGCTTACGCTACGCCGCCGCACAATGTACCAGAATCTGGCCCTAAATCTTTTTCTGACACTTGTTGGTTTCAAGTTAAAAAACATTATTTTTTACTTAGAACACCCAAACTATATATACACACATAAATATTTTAGCAGAGACCCTAGAAAATAAAATGTTGTTTGTTGCAATTTTTGTTACGCATCGGTCTTTCAATTTTGGAAAAAAGTACATTTTAACCACTTCAGCCCAGAAGATTTGGCTGCTCAATGACCAGGCCATTTTTTGCAATACAGCACTGCATTGCTTTAACTGACAATTGCACGGCCGTGTTACGTTTAAAAACAAAAAAAAGAGAGACTATTTAAAAAATAAAAAATAAAATAAAAAAAAACACAATATTTTTTTACTTTAATATAATAAATATCCCCATTTTTTTTTTTTTTTTTAAAAAGCTAATATTTTCCTCAGTATAGGCCGATTTGTTTTCTTCTACATATTTTTGGTAATAAAAAAAAATAAAAAATGACAATAAGCATATATTGATTGGTTTGCGCAAAAGTTATACGGCCAGATTCATGTAGCCCGCCGTATCTTTAGGCGGGCGTAGCGTATCTTGTTTACGCTACGCCGCCGTAAATTAGCGAGGCAAATGCTCACCAAGCTAAGTTACGGCGGCTTATCGTAAATGTGCCGGCGTAAGCCTGCGTTATTCAAATGTGAATGAGGTGGGCGTGTTTTACGGTAATGTGTTGTGACTCCAGGTTTTTTACGTTTTTTTTTTATTTTTTTTAACTGCGCATGCACTGACCGTGGACGTATTCCATTGCACATGCTCGAAATTATGACGCATTGTTTTCGACGTGCACGTGATTGACGTAAATCCCCATTCACAGACGAGTTACGCAAACGACGTAAAATCTGAAAAATGTGACGCAGTCCCGACGTCCATACTTAACATAGGGTGCGCCATCTTTTTGGTGATTTATCATTACGCCGGAAAACGCCTTACGTAAACGGCGTAAATTCACTGCGTCGGCCGGGCGTACGTTCGTGAATAGACGTATCTTGCCGATTTACATATTCTAGGCGTAAATCAGCGGGAACGCCCCTAGCGGCCATCTTAAAAATGCAGTTAAGATACGATGGCGTAATACAATTACGCCGCTCGTATCTTAACTCAAACCCGGCGTATCTTGTTTTCTAAATACAGAAAAAAGATACGCCTGCGCTGTTTAGAAGTTACGCGGCGTATTTTGAGATACGCCAGCGTAACTAATGCTGAATCTGGCCCATAGTGTCTACAAAATAGGGGATAGATTTATGGTATTTTTATTATTACTAGTAATGGCGGTGATCTGCGATTTTTATTGGGACTACGACATTATGGCAGACACATCGGACACTTTTGACAAATTTTTGGGACCATTGACGATTATACAGCAATCACTGCTATAAAAATGCACAGATTACTGTATAAATGTCACTGACAGAGAAGAGGGGGAGGGGAGTGACTGGGGGAATTGACAGATCATGGCTCCTAGCTTGCAGGAACTCACAATCTGCCTCTCCTCACAGAACTGAGATGTGTGTGTTTACACACACACACACACACACACACATACACACACACACACACACACACACACACACACACACACACACACACACACACGTCCCTGTTCTGCCTCTCATGACCACGATCGCTCGTGGCCATTGGTCATCACGCCAGCCACGAGCGATGGTGCCGACCTCCCGCAGTATAATGACGGCGGCTGGTTGGCAATCGGGTTAATGAATAAGAAGAAAAAAAAACAGTAAAAGGTAAGCTCAATTTTTTTTTAGTATAACATGAAAGATGATGTTACGGAACGAGAATCGTAATGTTTAGTCTAAGCAAAAAATAAATAAATTGTGATTCTCATTTTGCCCAGAAAGGCGCACAACATCCTTCTTATCAACCAATGATATCAGTGGTTGTCAGGACGCCGGCAGGTAGAAGGTTGTAACAGTGCATAATGAAAACCTGTGGCTTTGTCTAACTAAAAGGCAGGCTTGATTCACCAGCTAGCTTGTATACACCTTTTTGGGTAGTTTTTAGGCATTTTGCCGAAGCACTAAAGGCACCTCAGCGTTAGGGTTGCCACCCGTACGGGATTCCTCCGGACAGTACGGGTTTTGAAACCTGTGTCCGGGAAACAGTCTGCCTGAGCCCCGGACACAGTGCTATATTACTGTGTAGGGTTTGGTGCAGCCGGTGTCTCTCTCCCTGCCTGCACTGTCTGCCCGACGCGCTGGCCGAGTCTCTGGTGCTGTGTAAACGTGTGCGGGGACACATTGCATGAGCGACTGTGTGCAGTGAGGGGGAGAGACACACCAGTGCCTTCTCCATGCAGAGGCACAGCCTCAGGCTCTTCCCCTCTCACCTCTGCAAGACGAGCATGTGACCTGTCTGGACAGCACAGCGGGAGGAACAAACACAAAGCCTTCCGTGCGAGATAAGGGCGAGTGCAGATCTGAGGGTCTTTATCTTTACTTTCCTGCAGATCAGTCCACAGGCTCTCCAGTGGTGGGACTTGTCATGCTGCTCCTTCCAGGGACATGGCTGCTGATTGGAGATCACAATCTAGTTCTCCCTGCAGTCCCATCCTGGCATAATTACTAGGGTTGTCCCGATACCGATACTAGTATCGGTATCGGGACCGAATGAATAGCTGCTGTTCCCCGCCACGCGTTGTCATGGCCCCTCCCCCTTGTCGGGCACTTTTCCCAGGATTGGACAGGTGATCTGTCTATCAAAGTGCCCGGACAAGGGGGAGGGGCCATGATGACGGCGAGGAACAGCAGCTATTCAAATGAAAGCTGTTATGTTCCCTGGCCTGAGCGCCGAACAACTAGACGGCGGGGGAGACATGACTGCATATGGGGGGGGGAGACATGACTGATATATGGGGGGGGGGGGAGACATGACTTAATGCAAGGCATATGGGGGGGGGGGGGGGAGAGAGACATGACTGCATATGGTGGGGGGGGAGACATGACTGCATATGGGGGGGGGGGAGACATGACTGCATATGGGGGGGGGGGGGAGACATGACTGCATATGTGCATGTGGGGGGGGGGGGAGACATTGACTGCATATGGGGGGGGGGGGAGACATGACTGCATATGGGGGGGGGGGGGGGAGACATGACTTCTACAGGGCATATGGGGGGGGGGTGGGGGGGGGGGAGACATGACTGCATATGAGGGGGGAGACATGGCTGGCATATGGGGGGGGAGGACCAATAGGGCTGCATATGAGGGGGGGAGACCATGGCTGCATATGAGGGGGGGGGAACATGGCTGCATATGAGGGGGGAGACATGGCTGCATATGGGGGGGGGGGGGGGGGGTGGGTGAGGGGGGGCATGGGGGCTGCATAGGAGGGGGAGACATGGGGGGGGGGGGTGGGGTGGGGGGGGGGCGGGGGGCAGGATGGGGGGGGAGGGGGGGGGGGGGTGAGGGGGGGGTGGTGGGGGGGGGGGGGGAGACATGGGGGGGGGGGGGGGGGGGGGGGACATGGGTGAGGGGGGGACGGGCAGGGGGGGGGGGGTGCTATGGGGGGGGCGGGGCTGGGGGGGGGGGGGGGGACATGGCTGCATATGGGGGGGGGAGACATGACTGCATATGGGGGGGGAGACATGGCTGCATATGGGGGGGGGGAGACATGGCTGCATATGGGGGGGGGGGAGCATGGCTGCATATGGGGGGGGGGGAGACATGGCTGACATGTAGGGGGGGGGGAGAGACATGACAGGCATTATGGGGGGGGGGGGAGAGACATGATGGCATATGGGGGGGGGGGAGACATGACTGCATATGGGGGGGGAGAAGCCTGACTGCATATGGGGGGGGGGGGAGAATGATGCATTATGGGGGGGGGGGGAGACATGACTGCATATGGGGGGGGGGGGGGAGAAGAGACATGACTGCATATGGGGGGGGGGGAG